>AWWV01015026.1:0-28145 GCA_001974805.1 Corchorus capsularis
TACCCCCCCCCCCCCCCCCTAATACCATTTTCTTTTATCTATATATAGTACTACTAATATATATTTGACTTAGAAAAAGAAAAAGTAATTACTATTAATTTAGTATAAACAAAAGCAGTAAATTTTTGGGAGAACTATATACAAACTTCACTTTTTTTCTAAGACATGCATATGGTAATTGGTAAGTTCTTTACTTGAGAGAGATCTTACCTCGAACAAGTTTTGTTGTCGTAATACCATTGGCGCCGCAAAGCAACTGTCTTCGTTGTCATGCATGACTCATGAGCCATGATTGGCGCCCCAAGCTTCCCCTCCACCTCAAGAAACCTTTAATCCTCCATTTTCATTTAAATGGCTAAATAGTACATATGCATGCATTAGCCTCTTTTTCTCCATTTCCTCAACGTTAATTGATTTCACGTTTGAATAGAGACACCGCCAGAGGTTCGAGCCCTGCGGTCAGACTCCTTGCTCCACAGAAAACTGAAAGATCCAGTCCATATATATATATATGCCTGCAAAAGTCAAGAATCAATGTAATGGTTTTTTTTATTAAGTCCATTTCAAAGCAATGATATCAAGAATTACCCGCACAAATGTCAAGAACTTCTACGTACTAAACTTAATTTTGTCCAAAAAGTGAAGCCTATTTTTGGCCTAATTCCTAAATCAATATTGCTTTCAGCACTCTCAAGATCAGAGACCCTTCTCTTAATATGGTGTTGACTTCCTTACTATTATTTATAACCACGAAGTTCTTATAAATCTTATTATTCCGATATATATTTTCACCCTATATATATATATACACACACCATTTTCATGCATATATAGATTCAAGAAGAAAAGAAAAAACTTAATATATATAATCAAATCAAAGTAGCCAAAGGAAATAGAAACTGTTGAATGATGCAGAGTTTTGATCATTAATTGTATAAGTACTTAAATAGTTTACCTTTGACTCTCTTGACAAGCCCATTCTTCACCTTTGGCTTCTAAATCTTTTTTAGCAAAGAATTTAATTAAAAAGGTTAGTTGCTAATTACATGCTGAGCTGCAAAAAGATCAATTGATTTACCATATATATACTTGAAAGAATGGAAATGGGACGGAATTGAAGAAAATCAGTTGCTGTTGAAGCGCGGGTGTCTTCTCCCTTAAACCTTTGTCTTCATCATGTCCCAAGTATCTATATTCCCAATCAAGGATGATGGAGGACCATTGATTCCTTGTGCCTTTGAAGCAACTGATTTTTAACAATAATCTTTCTTATCGCAACGAGATTTTTTTTTTTATTGGGAGAGCATTGCATTTTGCAGGTTTATTTATTAGGCTCGAAAATTTGAACATGCTTTCTCTTGTAGCTGTATAATTTAATACATAGTTAATGAATTTCGGTGATACAGTTGGTACAAATCAAAACTTAACTGACGCACGTAAACGGAATCTTGTAAAAATTATTATGCGACACCATTTGCATAATTCACTCTTGAATATAATATTAAATTGATAAAAAAAAATTGGACTCACTCTCTTAATTATGTAAAAGTTAACCATATGTTTATTATTTAAAAATAGAATATTACTAAAGGTAATTATTTGATACTGATAGTGTAAAATTTGGACTCCACAAGTGGGGTGATGAGTTGACACATACCATTTTCTGGCTTAATTTTGTTTTTAAAATTTAAAAGATTATTCCCTAAAGAACACATATCAACCCTTAAATCTCGCATATGTAGTCTACTAAACTCCAACGACATTGTATTGTATAAGTTTCCTATTACTAATCTATACCTTACTATTAAAGTTATTCACTAACATATTATTGTACAAGTTTCCTATTACTAATCTATAACTTACTATTAAAGTGATCCTAAAACTGATGTATGTTCAGTATTTTGTTATTCTCTTGCTAACATTTGTTCAAAGTTGATTGATTTGATAAATTGTTTTCACATTGGCTATATATAATTAATATTTTCACTCATCCAAAATAAATTCATTGGGATAAGATTAAATTAATGACTCTTTTTGTTTATTAAAGATTTTCTCTCACCCCAAAATTAGAAAGTAGAAGCCCTTCCTATCACGTTTTCCTCAAAATTAAAACTTTTGTGCAAACTATTGAAATAAAAGAAGCCTGACACGAATACACAGGAATAATATCTATTACATAAATTTCGATTAAGTTGCCGGTCTAATTAAGCTCGAGGAAGGGTATATTGGCGCAAAGCCCATATTTGTTAAGTCAAGCATCAAACTACCGTCTACCTGCGACACATACGGGCCTGACCCACTCCAAGCCCAAGTGCTTCAATAACTCCGTCAATAAAAGGGGACCTGGACTCCTGTAGTTCAGCTTTTCTGATGAATCAAAGGCATTTTCATTTCCTTATGAAAAACAACAGCTAAAATATTTGGCAAAACAATTGGGCAGAGTGACTGATACTGATAGGAATTCCCATATTCACCATTGTTACGTATTCAAAAATCAATAAAAGAATAAGAGTATCCAAATACAGGATGCTGCATTTGCTTATTTGCTTCTCATACACCTAGTGAGAACCTCTACAAATCTCTTGTACATGTGCCGCTTCAGATACTTCCTTTCTACCTTTTTCCTTCCTTCCATCCCCATCTGCTTCCTTGCAGCCGGGTTTTTCAGCAAATACCGGAGATTTTCCGTAAGAACTTTGGTCCCTGGATGCCCCATTGGGTGAAGAAGCCCTGTTACATTTTGTTCAACAATCTCTACTGTGCCTCCAGAATCTGTCCCCAATACCTGTGCCCATATCATATGGAAAGGCCAAAATAAGATTGTCAATATACCTACATAAAAGCTCCAAGTTGACATTGTTTACTGATATAAAGATTAAAACTCAAAAGATTTGATTTCATAATAGCAGGATCTATGATTAATACATAGCTAAAGCAGGATAACATCCAATAATGGCCGTCCCATGCAGACGTAAACAAATTAGGAAGGTAAATGAGTTAGCTGTCTTACCGGAAGACCAAATGCCATTGCTTCAATAGTCACTCTTCCAAATGTTTCTCCCAGGCCCTGTACAAGAAATTTAGGCATCATTACATGTTTCCCCTTAATAATACTATATACAACAGAACTATGCTAATCTCATAATAGACTGAAAGATTAACAATGTAGCACCTGCGAGTTCATGACATAAACATCCGCAGCTGAATATAGTGAAGCCACTCGTGTAGTTGCAGGAGTCCATAGTACAGACTCTGACAACTTTGCATTCTGAGACAAAAATCTTAGAATTTCTTTCACATAAGGTATCTTATTGCTCTTAGATCCAACAGAACCAATAAGAATTTTCAGGGCTTGTTCCGGTGTTCCTTTGCTATTAGACAGCATCTTCCTTCTTCTGTTACTGCCGTCAGTGCCAGCAGCATCTGTGCTATTAACAAAGGTTAATAAACGCAGATCAGTAGAAGATACATCAACATTGCTTGACTTTTCAAGCAAACCCCTCAAATGATGCTTTGCAGATAATGTAGCTCGATCCTTCCTTATATTCAATGGTTTTTTAACTTCAGAAATGGTTTGCAAAGGATTTTGACCAATCACGAGGCCTGCTGATTCAACAATTAAGAGCTGGCCCTTTCCAGCATTTATGCTACTTAGAGACATCACAAGCATATCGTTATCTGTCAAGCCCATCTCTTTTCTTACTGCATCTCTTAACAACTGCCTTTTCTCGAGCATCTTTTCAGGGCTAGCAGATGGAGTATTTAAAGAACAAGGACTGCCAGCTACAAAAGCCAGCTCATCATTAACAGCCAGTGGAACAAGAGCAGGCTCAGATCTCAACTTAATTTTTTCTTCTTGACACCAGGTAAGCCACTGTTTACTCTGCAATTCAGATAAGAAAATAAGCATCTTCACTCGGTGTAGGACAAGCTTGGACCGATCAAAGTATTCTCTTCTATTTTCCATAATCCACCAAGCAATTTGACTTCCCCCAGCTGGGAAATGAGCAATATATTGATCTGAAACCAACACATTGAATCCAATATTACACCACAGTCACATATAAGCAGGGCACTATCACTCAAATCTTGAGGCAACTAAGATGATTATGCTTTAGTGGCATATGACAGTGAATGATAAGTACTAGAGGCAGAAATCAAATGCGTTTAAGGATTTTAGAGAAAACCAAAATGACTGTGCACATGTACACACCTATGAAATGAATTTCAAATAACAGGCTGTTACAAGGATCAATGTCCAATCTAGATAATGAATTTTCGCCAATGACCTTAAAATCTCAAACCAGAAGCCTACAGGTGAACAAACTGTGACAAGAATAATGGTGAAAATGCATAGAACAGAATGTATACATGTATGTGGATGAGACCATGAGAAATAGGTTTCCACTGGAAATAAGACTGGTCAAATTCACTACTTCATCAGCAAAACCTTTTTGCATTTTGACTTAAACCAGTGTCTAATCAGTCACTATCAACAAATTCGAACAATCCTTGGAAGAGTATAGTTCATCAATATAAGAAGCAAGGTAGTTGATTATAGTTTTGGCTTTATTACTAAATACAGGAACATGTTGGATCATCTTAACAAAAGCATGTCCAATATTTCCTAATCTTTTAGAAATTAAAATCTACTAGCCTTCCAAATTACAACGATGACAATTACTATGGAAGGTCAGATGGTGCTTGAAGGAGGCATAGGAAATGCCACGTTGCCTCTAAAATCATGTGGTATTGCAAAGTTATTTGAACTGAATTGACTATCCATTTTAGTTAAGTTATCCTATACAAATTTAGTATAAATGTATGGTACAATAATCTTAACAGAAGTATTAGCACACCCAAAATTAAGACATTGTCAAATTTAATGTTGAATGAGAAATGAAAATGTATATAGCTTAGTACCACACTAAGCAGCTGAAAAGAATAACCCTGCAATCTTGTATTAAGAAACATATGATCTTCATATATGCATGTGCAATTACTTTCAATTTCAAAGCAAAATATTTCTGAGTAAATCTCTCACCAATCCATGATGCACAGACTGCTGATCCTGCAATCACAAGGTCTGCCTTCATGGCAGTTTTGAAGCTCATATCTGCTCTGTCCTCAATCACTTTGATTCTTCTCCTAGCAAGCTCAGACATCAGTCCTCCCTTCTTACTGAGAACAACAGCAGATACTGTGGCTCCACAGCTCAAAAGCTCTGTTGCCAACTCCATCATTGAAATTGGAGCCCCAGTCATCGAGAGTTCATGGAATATCAACACTAATCTTCTAGACCAAACAAGGCGAGCAAAGTCCCCCTTCCTGTTACATGTTCCAGACCGCTTTTCGGGACTCCAGTCTAATATTCTCTCCTCCACTGACCCAAATGGTCCAACAAGAAAACCATAAGTAGAATTGTTCTGCAGAATTTCCTGCTCTTGCCCTTCTGTGTCACCATTTTCATTATTCATTGTTGCCTTCGGTTTAACACGCATCTTGCGCAAATTACGCCCAGCTCTTCTACTCCTTCTACTCCTTTTCTTTTTAGATGAAACATTATTTTCCTTCTTGGCCAAAATCACATCAAACGTTCTATCACCATGGACCTGGGTTTTATTAGTTCCATTATTCACTGCCACCAAACTGTCATCAGCAAGCAAATCTCGCCGTGCATTCTGTTCAGCATCCACAAGTTCATTTCTTGGATTACCATTGAAACCCAAAAATTCCTCCTTGTTATGACCATGAGCCCACCTAGATTGGACATAAAATCCAAGGTAAGCCCAAAGAGTAATCAAAAGCAACCAATACACTAAGCGGTTGCTCCTAAACCACTGAATGCCACCAGCACTGCTTCTAGCCTCTCTTCTTGGAGTTCGGCTTGAATTCAGTCTCCGATATGTAGGAGAACTCCTTGGAGTGGATCTACCTGACAGACTGGACTTAAAGCTACCTTGCCTTAACGAGGATAGTCCCTTGCCAATGCTTTCCTCCATTAGCTCAAGCAATAGTAAATTGCTGACAATCTAAATCACATTCTTCATATGTTCTATATCTGTTCTTACACAACTCCAAAATTCTAACAAGCACCTTCTTATACACCTTTACAAACTCCAAAGCTACATCAACAAAGAAAAGACATTTCAGCATTAATATCTAATGGGAAATGACAGAAAATACAACTCCTAATTGTTATTAGTCTTGCATTGTACTAACAACTAAACTAGATTATAAACCACATTCCTCAATGATCAAGATTTACAAGTCAAAGGTTATCTTTCAGTAGACTTTCTCAGAAACCAGAGTTTATAAATCATATAAAACTCAATTCAAAGAATAAACATATATACACAAATCTTTGTAGCACAGCAGCTAAAACAGCAAAGGCAATAAAAGTAAACATACTAATCAACCAGTAATCTCACCTTTCTTCAATTTTCATTTAAATAGATATTTAAATAAAAAAACTAAGATACATATAAAAATAGAAAGGAAGAAAGATTAATTTGTTTCCTAGCAAAAAACGCATTACGCATAGACAAAGACTACTTGCAAATTGCTATTTGGACTCATTTCGTAACACTTTCTAAGCAATTAATCAGCATCTTGAAAATTAAAGGCCACATTGAATAAATCTTAGGAAGTTAAGATTTTTTGTTTTTCTTTTCATATTCTCAGCAACCAGACAGTTCTTAAACAGGGAAAAGAACCACAAAAGAAATTACAAAACAAGCGCCTCAAATTTCATCACATTCCACAGTTTCTCTTCCTTTTTTTTTCTTCCTTTTTACTTTCTTGCATTTTCTCGACAACCAAACGCATCTTTGAACTTCGAAGTAACTTATCACTCGAATATCAAAGCTATAAGATCAAGAAACAAACTAAGCAAAGTCTTAACAGTTGCAGAAGCTTAAGAACAGTAAGATTGAACACTTAAATTTAAGATCACAAAAAATTCAAGAAAATCTCGCAGAAATACAAGTTAAAAGAAGAAGAAGAAGAAAGAAAGTAGCCAGTTTTGCTTACACTAGAAGATTCGAAGAAAATGAAGCAATCATTGTAGTTGCTCTCTTTTTTATCTCTGTTCTTGATTGATCTAAGTTTACACTGCAGAATAGAAGAAAGTTGAAAAAGAAAAAGCCAGAGACAGTTAAAACAGAAAAAGAAAAGAAAAAAATTGCTGCGGAGAGAGAGAGAGGGTGAAGGAGGAGGTTTTAGGGAGAGAGAGAAATGTGTCTGAAGCTTTTTCTTTTTATTGTTGAAACGGATCGCACGTGCGAGTCAACACGTGAGAAATACTAAAATTTTTGAAGATTGGCGGGGGTAGTTTTAGTGTAAACAGCTGTACGAGAAAATTCGTATGAACCGTTGTTTTGTGGATCGTTGGATTACGCGCGAGGAGGCTGTTTATTTAAATCCAACGGTGTAGAAATTCTGATGTGTAATCATTAGAAGGACGCGTGGAAATGGTATACGTAATTACGTATACTTTGAGCTTGCTACGTTCTTTCTCTTTTGCTGTGAACAATTTGGCATTTTTGTATTTTAAAATAATTGACATTATGAACCGTCGGTGGATGAATTTGTGATATAATGGCCGTTGGATTTAGTTTAAAGATCGTTGAAATGGCTTTGATTCTTGTCAAAAAAAAAAGATGGAAATGGCTTTGATTAATGAAAGCTCACCAAACTATAGGGTCCCACTAGCTTCATTTATTTAAGCTTAAATAAATACAAGTATAACTATGAACTATCAATCCGAAGATTATTTTTATACTCGTTACTTTTTCTTTTCTTTTTCAAGGAATGAAGATTATACTTAAAAAAAAAAATCCGAGAAACAGTTGATAAATAATGGAAAGAATAAAGGGAAAATTCCTATTAGCAGTTGTACTTTTGTTTGGTATTTTTAATCTTTTAGAACAATGATTGAATTCTTTTAGCAATGTTTGTTTTCTTTCTTTAAAAATAAAAAAGCTACAAACTAATAAACAATTTATAAGATGAGAGTTGACATACAAAAAGTGAGACTGATGTGAATAATAATACAAATATATGGCCAAAAAAATAATAATAATAATACAATAAAAATCTGAAAATCTGAGTCATAGTCGTTATTTTGAGGTAAAGATGCGTTGCGGTTGCGGTTGCGGGTTGGAAAAATATTCTGGCGAGCAGCAACTGCCAAGCAGAGGCAGGTCAGCATCTGCTGGCCGAAGCTGGCGTTGCCAAAGGTCAAACGGAAAGAAGAAAAATCAATTTCTTTTGCTGCTGCGTAACGTAGACGAGGTCATTTCTCATGATCTCAGATTAACAATGGTCAATCAAAGGCTTTGGGAATATGCTAGAATTTATATTGTTTCCTGTCTAAAGTAAAACAAATTCAGATCATATTAAATGCTTCATTTTTTAATCCTTTTCAAATTTATTGGTTTTGATTGATTTTACCCAACTTATATAGAGACCAAATAAAATACTATTAATGACTAAAAAGTAAAAACCAAATCCAACCCTTAAAAGAGGAGAAATTATATTAGAGTCAAGATCTAATATTAACTGATTTGATTTGATTTCAACCCAAACTACCTCTCTTTTAAAAAGATTATTATATTATCCACTTGTGTCAGTAAAGATAAAGATCAGCTCACCTGTAATTTTAGGATGAACAAGAAAATGAGAAAATGAAACCAATTTCCCTAGGTATCATCAAATTATTTATGCTTTGACATTTCATTATATATACTATGCTACACATCAAGAAAGGATGTCCAACTATCAATTTGCCCCATGCTCAAGAGTATGCAAAAATCATCTTGCTTTGGTTGATCATTCTACATTGTCTTTCCGACTCAGTTCGCCAACGGGAAAAAAGATGAGAAAAAGTAAACCATAAACTAGGCAATGATTAGAAAGCATAATTTTGAATTAGACAAAACCAAGAGATGGTTTCAAAATAAAGCTTCAAAACCACTGATAACCAATGCACTGATTAAATTAAAGAATCCAGTGAACAAAAAGCAGAACCCTACATGCGCAATATCTCAGGTACTAGTAGCCAGCCTTCACATAAAATAAAGTAATCTCAAACATTATAATCTTAAGGTAAGGTACTCTCAAAACCAGGCTTAAAATCATCAACCAGGTAAGTATGCTCACCAAAGAGAAATAAGAACACCATCTAGGCAAATAAAAACTAAAACTTCGCCAACCAAACAGCTGCTGCACAATCATTCTTGTTCATATTTTTATGGAGAAGCCAGTCTTAAATTTCCTCACAAGCTTCATTAGAAAATCAAAGCCACAAGAAAAACCTGTAAGAAGCAAGGAAACAGCAGTTTTAGGAATCATCACTGCGCTACCAAGAGAGAAAGAAAAGGATATTTTCCCTAGTATATATTCATACCGCACATTTAAACAAGGAAATGCCACCCATCAAGCCACAATAATACTCTTAAACTGAATGTAGCATGAGCAGGCGTTTGTCATATATTACTGCCAGAACAAGATTGCAGAGGAGAGAGAGAGAGAGGGAAAGAGAGACAAATAGGTTAGAATGACTTAACAAGGAGACCTCCAATTAACATGGAGAAAGAAAAAGCACTACTTCAAAGAATGAACTGATTTCAAGTCATTTAAGCACTAATGCCAAGGAGCTTCCAATAAACAATACACATGCCAGTCTCTAAAGCAGTCACCATTATTAAAATACACATGCCCTTGTGCCAGTAGCTACAAAAGGAATTCCAATCTCTCCTTGAGGTAGAGAAGGATGGGAGGGCAAGTAGGGACACGGACAAGAAAACAATTACCAGAGAAATTTACATCTTTTTCTTCTAAATGAAAGAAAACTTTAAATGTCAAACTAATTGCATCATTAAGAAGGGGTGTGAAGCATAAATTACCTACAATATCCTGGAACAAATTGCGGCCCAAAGTGCTCCAGGTCAAAGGCTGGAGATCACAAAGGGCCTAGAAGAAAGGCCTGCATCACCAAGTAATCACAAATAAGAAATTCCAAACATCAACAAAAACCAATGAAAAATATCTTGGCAAATTTTTAACCTTTATCAGTTTATTGGGACAGGCTCCATGGGAAATCACTTGCTAAAGCTCATCTCCGAATATCTGCATTCAAATGAAGGACAAAAAGGTTAAGAAACATGCAGATAGCAGACAATAGGAACAGAGAGAGAAAAAAAAATCCCATCAAACGAAAAAGTTTAAGAATTTCAACTTGCCTGCGGGGCTGCTTATTTGGGTTATTTTGCCGTTGCCCAAATTCATCACTCACAAGCTCTGCAAAGGAGGCCACTTGTTTAAATACAAAAATACAAGAAATGGCTAAGGGCCATGTTTAGAATAGAAGTTCACCAAAACTAAAAGTAAAAGCAAGATCATTGCTTACCCGGTCTTTGGGAAGACTTCCATTCATTATTTGGTTTGTTAGAAGTATTCTCTTTGCTGCAAAGGAAGGGTGATTATTATAATTATATATTTATATAACTATAAATACATTATTAAAACAAGCAGCATTTAAAAATTCATAATAAATTACACACACAAATTCCCAACTTAAAATTTCATTAGTTTAGGTCTCTCACTCAAATGCACATGCACAAACGTACAAACAGCGCTAACTATGTTGAAAGGAAGTCTCAGATTGCAATGAAGGATTATAAAACATCTATTTTCAGGGTACAAAACTTTTATCATTAACCAATCTACCAACTAAAAGCTTTGCAACTTGAAGGGAAGCATCAGTGGGCTATTATAGAGATATATAAAATAATGTAAGGATCAAGCCATCAAAGACTCATTTTAAACATATTCCAGCAATAATACCATTTCATTGTTAAATTAGCATGAGAAACTATAATTCTCTAGCATTTTACACCAAATCAACTCATGGAATTCTATGAAGACAAAGATACAGCCATGTACAATAAACAGAACCAAAGACAGAACTAAAATGCAATCAACTCAACTAAATTGATGTTTTGCTCCTGATTAAGAAGTTTCTTTCAAGGGCATCCCAATACAAGTTAACCTCCAAAACTGACTACAAATAGGAAAATATGTAATGCTACCTGTTCCAAGATTAATGAGGATGATTTCCTCTGAACTCATGGCATGCAGATGGAGAAGAATAGCAACCAAACCTATTCATAATTCATAGTATTTACGTTAAGGGAACCAGGCTACTAACCTTGAGGATCCCGTTGAAGATGCCTGTCCTGATGGACGAGCATGATAAGACCCATCAACAGCAATATAAGGTGGAAAATGTGTTGCCCCTAAAGGCCCCGCTGCACCCGTCAGTACTGGTAGCCTGAACATGAACAAGAAAATCATTAATGCGTTTTTATTAAAGATAAACAAAATAATAAGAATGACAATAAGCAGCCAAGAAGAGACTTAACAGTCAAATAAATGTACAACCTCAAAGCAATTTCCTTCACACCCTTACGCTACATAAAACCCGTTGTAGCAAAATGTATATTGTCTACAAAAGGCTACCAACAGGTATGACATGTATTTCTCTAGATACCAGAAATAATCAAATAGAAATTTTCACCAGAAAATATCACCATACCATGTCATTTCTGAATTTCCCAAACCAAGTTGTGGTTGGGCAACATATCCCGGAAATGCCATGCCGACAGCAGGAACACTGAGGCCACCAGGGTGCTGACCTCCAAATTGCATAACTGTGTGCCACCATTCAAATAAAAGCATAAAGAATTGAGCTTAAAGAAAGAAAGAAGAAAGAAAAAAAAGAAAAGAAAACAAAGTTTGATACAAGGAAAGCACAGAAATAGCCAAGAGAGAATACAGAACAATATTTAACCTCAACTAACTAAGAGATTCAGTAGATAACTATTTACTAACACCACACCGTATCGATTGAAGGACAAAAATAAACTCAAAAAAAACCCCAAATTTTAGCCAATTAAAACAAACCACATATAAAATTAAAACTTCATCTAATCTTATCCAATAGGCCATTAAATCATTCAATTGAAATTACATCTAATAAATTTCAAAAAAGAGTGCAGCCTAAAATTTAGTCTACATTCTTCCAGGTATTTCCCCCATTTTCAATGCTAATGTGGATGGTAAGTTACTCTATCCAGATATATTGAAGACTTTAAATATATAGAGCTTTACCTGGCAAAAAGGCAGGAAAATTCTGATCACCATGGCTGACAGCCATATTCCCTGTAGCTCCCATAATCTGAGCTCCACCATATATAAAAGAGCCCCTTCCAGCTCCTTGAACACCGCTTTTTCCTTTGCTTACCAATGCACCCTTGGATTTACTTGCTTCTGAAGATTCAACCTCTCCAGATTCATATGAATTGACTGACATGGCTGTTTTGGGTGGAGAGGAAGCTTGAGACCCAATACCAGAATGCTGTCCCAACTGCTGAGCAGCTGCTTGTACAGAAGACTGAACCCTGCCTTGAACAGGACTTCTCTGAACAGCATTAACCTGCGCTGGTGGAGAGGCTCGATTTACTTGGTTCTGATGTTGAGCTGGCTGATAAGCCTTCTGATTGGGAATTCCTGCGCCTCTACCCTGTACCCTCGACTGAGAAGGTTGACTTGTATTACCCAACGAAGATCCAGAAGGTAGCATTTGCACATTGGTCATAGACTTCCCAGAAGCTGATGCGCTGGAATCATCTATATAAAGCTTTGCCATACTGAGAGAATCAAGTACATTCTTCCCTCGTAATGAATTGGATTGTGACATGGAAAAATTCTCATCAGTAGCAGAAGGGCGGACATTCCTGCTCAGGCTTCCAGCTTGCACATCCTTCTTCTGATTCAAAGTCATTTCTTTGTTGGAAGACCCAGATGGATAGAAGGGTGGGGAAGCAGAGCTCAAGCTCGATGCAAAAACCTGTTTCCTAGCAGGAACTGGTGCAGGGTCAGCATTTGTCGCAGGTGCAAAAGCTCTACTCGAATTGGCTTGAGAAGTTTTATCAAGAGGCTTCCCAGACCTGAAACATTTAACTCACTCAATGTTATGCAACTTTCATCATTATAGAAACAGACAATATCTGAAAAAAACGAATGCATATAAAATTGAAGTTAATACTCACGTTTTGTTCTGTGCTGGAGGTGCCTGACTGCTGTTTTTCATAGTAGGTTCATATCTCCTAGGTCCTCTCCCTCTCACACCCTTAGGAGCCTGGTTCTGATTGTTGTTTTTCCCAAAGGCTTTGGGCCTACTTCCCCTAGGATAACCGCGATCTGAACCCTGATTTTTACTCCGAGCTCGATACCTACCTCTAGAAGATCTTCTTCCCTGAGAGCAGAAGAAAATTACATATCAGCAAGGAAAAAGAAAAGATCAAATGCGAAAAAGAACAAACTTATCATGAAAGTGAATATGTACAAAACCATTACCTCTTCATAATGCTTGTCCTGCATAGTCATCTCCTCGAACTTGTCATGTCCCCATTTCCTATCATCTTTGGATTCCCACAATTTCCTTCCACCATGTGTTCGCCTAAAAGGGCAAATCAAATTGACACCACTTAAAAAAACATTGATATTGATATCAATATAAAGTGCAAGGACATGGCAATGCAAACCCAACAGTGTAATTTAAAACCAAGATGCATCATTGAGGGTCCAGATATAAATAAACATCTTAACCATAAATACCATTCTTATTAAATTTCATAAAGTTATCATAGTGTTCACAGTAGAGATGTAAACTATGTTCACAATTAACACATAAGTAAACAGAATCAAGCAAGATGTCTTATAAGCACTCATAATGTCATTAGTACCAAGGTCCAATAGACTAAATTTTGACCAAAAATGGGGTCACATTTGGTCTTACAATGTAACAGTCTGCATTTATAACGACCAAGGTCCTGATCAACTAGCCCATACCTGGATCAAACCAGGTGCCATTAATGCTCTCTAAACGAATGAACAATGACAAAGTACAATATTATGTTACATGGCATAATGATTGAGTAGATTATCACAATTGAAGTCCTTACTCATTCCTAACTTCTAAAATTACATATTCTATTATTATATCACTAATCATTACTTGTTAGTGAATTTGCTAAGCAGAAAGCACTCATCCTCATGTATCTTATGACTTTACATGTTCTTAAACCCAACCAACATTGGACCTTATCTGGTATAAGATTAAAGGTTTAAGATAACAAAACATAAAAAAAACTGCATACTGAGCATGAAAACCATAGGTGTCCAAAAAAAACTAAAATTAAGCAACATGGCTTAAACGTACAAATCTTGAACTGCTATCAATTTAAATTGTCTTGACAGGGGAAGTACAAGCTACAGCTAAGCTAAAAGTGCACGGTAAATTATCTTATAAGAACATAATTTCTTGATAGTTTTCCATAACTTCCCATTATTTGAATGCAACTTAAATTAACTAACAATTAAGCATATTACCAAATTAACATAGCAATTATCATGTTCACATTCAAAAAGGCAAAAGTAAATACCTATGACGACCCGCAGCATTGTCCCGGAAACGATCATCATGCATATAAAAAGCCCCAGCAGTTGGTACAGCAAAGGGTTCATTTTCTTTCTTTTCCTCCTCATCTTCCTCTCCCACATGATTATTGTTATTATTATTATTAATCTCCACTCCGTCCTCCACATTCCCATCTCCATCACCTACCACCGCTTCCGTCATATTTTCCCTACTTCTCTCCACATTCCCGTGCATCCCTCCTTTCCCTTCTTCCTCTATCTCCTCCTCGTCAATTTCTTCATCTTCTTCCTCCTCTTCATCATAATCATCTTCTTCTAGGTCCAATTCTTCGTCTTCATCATCATAATCAGCAGCACCACCCTGACCGTCGGATTCATCAGAGTGAATCACGGCCCGCCGATCCACCCTATCGTCAGTATTATTATCCTCCTCCCTTTCGCCCTCCTCGTCGTCACTTGCCACTCTCCTCCGCGACGCCAATGACCGCTTAACCTCCTCGGGATCACTCTCGTACTCCACATCTTCTTCTCCCGCCGTAGCCATCACTTTTTTCTAACTTTCTCGCAAACCAAACACCGACTCGTCACGACTCCAGAAATTATACAATTCAAAAAAAAACGAAAATAAAATAGGAGCAAACTTTGAAACGAAGCAAAAGACCAAATTCAAAAACCAATCGCCTAAAAATCGAAGAGAATCAAAAACCCTAGAAGCCTTGAAATTGAAGGGAAAAAAATTAGGGGTTTTTTTAATTTATTCTTTTGTTAGGATAGGATCTAGGGAGGGTAGCGTTATTTAGGAAAACCCTAGATTTTTATAGGGAGAGATTTTTTTTTTTCCCCCTTTTTTATTTTTGGGTAAAATAAAATTGAATGGAGAGTTGGAGACCGGAGAGAAGAGACTAGAGAGGATTTGATTTGATATGATTTTTTTTTTCTTTTCCAAGTTTTTGGGTTTGGGCTTAGAAAAGGAATAAGGATGATTTGGGGATTTCACGAAGTGTAAGAGACGTAAGATTGGGATACTGTGTTTTTTGAGTTGGATTCTGATACGGACGTGAGATCACATGAGGTCTTTGGGTTCTGTTGGGTGAATCTTAAAATAAGAAGTTTCATGACTTGAAACCAATGGGGTTTTGCCACGTTGCTTATAAAATTGAGATACCATCTTCTACACTTTTTGTTTTTCTTTTTTATCTTTTTTTTTTCCTTAAAATCTTTCACTTAAAAAATCCAACTAAATATATCTATGTAACATACTAACATTGTGACTCGACTAGTTGAGATTTTCAACAGGAGTTAGTACTATGGATACATACTAAGGTAGTAACATTTTTTCGGATGAGGAGTATAATTTTAGTAATTAGTAGTGCATTCATTCCTACTTTTTTTTTGGCTACAAGTGAGTAGGGCATTCCTTCTTGACTATGATGAACTTATCTTAGGATTCCTTCTTACGGTTAATATTTCCTCTCATGAATGAGGTACTAATCTTTCTGAGTCCAACTACATATATTTGTCACATTAAATTCACCATGAAAGGTTCTTTTCCAATATAGTTGACATATATATATATAGGTAAACATTTTGCACACTTATATACATTTTCATTTTGGCCTAATGTTCAAACTGGACCTAAACTTTTCCAAACTTGCTCAATTTGAGCATAAATCTTTAAACAGGACCAAATTAGCCTAAACATTAACGAATTGCACTAAATTGGGGCTATTTTGGACGGGATTGTGGCAGTGAAACACATACACACCGTTACTACAATTCCAAATTTCCGTCCAAGATATGTCAAATTTGGTGCAATTTACTAACGTTTATGTCCAATTTTGTCATGTTTAAAGGTTTAAACTCAAATTGAACAAGTTTAAAAAGGTTTAAACCCAATTTGATCATTAGTCTTTTTTTTATCTAATAAATTAAAAGTTAGAATGAAGTACAATTTGTCCAACTACATCAAACAGAATTTTGCAACAAAAACATGAGATTGAACAAAATTTAATAAAAGCCTCACTATTACTATTACAATCCCGGTTGCTACCGTATTTTGCTAATGTATTTGCACAACAATTACCCTCTTTGAAAATATGTTGCACCTTGAATATATGAATACAATGTTTATATCAAGATTATAAATAATAGATTTTTGTCACAAAAATGATGGTAAACAAGGTTAATGAAAGGGAAGATGGAGATAGGAAAATTTGTTTAGAAAACTATAAGTGCCATTGGGTCTTGTTGGCTCTTGAATATGGCAAAAAAAAATCATAAACAAACCCCACATTTTAGTTTTATAAATCATATAAATCAGCCCCCACAGGCCACAACCCATACACACATATATATGATTTACAATTTTGGGGGAATCATACTACTATGATTTTTTTTAATAATACTCAAGCAAAGCCCACTAAATTTTTGCAATAACAATGAGAAGATATATTATGAGCAAAGGATGAGGCAATCATGGTTATTTGGTTTTGTTAGGACAGGTGCCCAAGATCCCATTCCTTGCTTAATGGCTTATCTATTAAGTGATTTTTTTTTCTTTAATTGAAACCTTTACAGTTCACACCTAACTCCTCCATTCCCCTTTTTATTTCTTGCTAGGACCACCACCACAACTATCACCTTGACTGACTAAAATTTTATGAGTTTTGAGTTGCAAAAGAAAGTGGAGTTTTTGGTCCCCTTTTGGAAAGCTAGGGATAGTAAGTTAAAATTTTAAAGATGGTTTTTCATTAAAAAGTTAAAAAGAAAAAAGAAAGAAAGAAAGAAGAAATGGTGATTATTTTTGAAGACAAGGGATGAGATTTTGAATGTGTACTTTACTATGTGAGTTTAAATAAATAATTAACCATTAAATAATTACATAAGATATCCTACTATTCTTGCCTATAGACTATATAAGAATCATTTTAATTAAGTAATGAGATTAAAGAGGAATAAATTAAAAAAAAAAAAAGATTGCCCAAAAGAAAATTAAACTGGAATTGGTGAAGAATATGGATCCAGCCCGACTGAGAAAGCATTATGGTAACCAAGATTCAAGTCGATGCTCCAAGTTCCAGTTTCCAAAGGCCTGCTTTTGAAATTTTAGCCCAACAGTTGCCAGCCCAACTGTTAAGTTAACCTGATGGCTTAGTCAAGTTCGAGTCGAAACTTATTTGAAATTTGGGTCAAAGTCGAATAAGTTTCAACTTTAGAGCACGAGCTCAGTTCAGTAGGGACTAGGGATATTGAAGTTATTCGAAAGTCAACTTCTTTTTTTACACTATTAGTAAAAGTTTAAGGGCAATTACCCACCCCTAAGGGGTGGGAAAACCGCCAACTCTTTGTGAAGATTTATTGATTTTATTTTTATTTGTGGATTTTTCGAAGAACTATCAAATGTGATGTCTTGAATTCGAATGTCTTCCGTTATAAATCCAAAACTTTATCATTTTGGTCAATTTCATTGACGAAAGTAAACTCGTTCAATTATACTTAATTATTGATAAAAAAACAATATTCATTTACTTGAATAAACTTTTATTTGGGGCCATCATACTTGTGTATATTTGATTAACGCTCAAATCGAGATGGTGTATTCCTGTTGGACACGGATGGAATGAGTGCAGTGACATGATTATGGACATGTCTCTGCTGGTAGCCTGATTAGGGATGCTGGTGGGAGATGGGTGGTAGGTTTCATGCTTAACATTGGTAAGAATCAAGATTGGAAGTTTAGAGGCAGAGTTATGGGGCATTAGACAAGTACTGCTACTGGTAAAGGAAAGGAGTATTGAGAAGTTAATAGTGGAGTTAGATGCACACCTAGTTGTTCATTTCCTTCCTCAATCACATTCTTATTTTACTTTGATCAGAAATTGTCTAGATTCGCTTAAGGGAGCTTGGATTATGGACATTTGACATATTTATCGCCGTGGACGGATCTTAACACATAAGTTTGAGGAGGTCAATATAAATTTTACCATATAAATTTAAATTTTTGGAGGTCAAATTGAAAATTTTGAAGTACAATAGCATGAATTTCTATATTTTCTATATAATACTAAGGAATTTTTAAAAATTTTGGGAGTGGCCATGACCCTCTCATCACATAAGGAGGATTCGCCCCTGTTTGTCGCAAAGGGAATTACAGTGTAAATAGATAGATTAGCTTTACGCACTCTACACTCTGCACCACGTGAAGTCAGCATTTGTGAAGAATCCCATACCGGATACTATCATTGCTTGTGGGTGGAGGGATATGACTAATATATGGGTGATCATGGTGTAACTTTTATGTTTCTGTTCTTAAGTAGCAAATTGAGTATTAAAATTTGATCTGTTCAACTACTCGATTTTGAGCTCAACTAAAAAAAATTGAATCAAAATAGAAGTTAAAAGGAAAAAAGAACAAATAAAGAAAAGAAAAAACCCTTCTCCGTTTAAGTTTTAACTATTTTGGTCAAAAGGTAACACTGTCAAAACTCAAAGTCAAGTCAATTTCTTGTTCCCTCCAATCTAAATGACCTCAATGGCATTGACCGACGTAATTATGACTGACAACATCATTAACGGTCACTATCCGCCAGTCCCTCCGCCCATGCACCCTCTCTTACAAAAAAGAACTCTCCATTTTCTTTTCTTTTCTTTTTTCCAGCAAATTCAAGCATTTAATCCAGTTTGTACATATTTTAACAAAAATGAGCTAGCATTTCGTCATTTGTTTCTCAGCTGTTCTCCGCAGAATCCAGCAGTAAACGGTGTCGTTCTAACTGGTGCCAACGATTCTCTCAATTCCGTTTCTTGGAAAAACAGCCTGTAAGTTCTGTTGCCAAAAAAGTTCTGTTGTAGTCTATGCTTTAAATTGTTAAAAATAAAAATAAAAATAAAAATAAAAATAAAAATCAAGCCAGGATTTACTTAATTTAGCTATAATCTTCGTTTTAATCCTTTTAATCAAACTAATTTTCTGTTAAATTTGTTTTTCCCGTCATTATTTTTGTCAGATTTATGTTTTCCGTTGCTCTGCTTTTTTCCTTGTAGCCTCTTTTTTCTGTCTTTTAAATACTTTTTCTCCTTCCTCTTTTCATTACTTCAAATACAGCAACAATATAAGAAAGAAGAAACAAAAAAAAGAAGAAAAAAGTCAAAAGAAAATGTCGCCACGAGTCAAAGAATACGAGAAGAACGAGAAAATCATCCGCGCCCTCTTGAAACTTCCCGCCAATCGCCGCTGCATCAACTGCGACACTCAGGTAATCTTTCTGAACATTTTTTTTTTCAATTTCTTTTTCTTCTCTTCGAAAAGAAGTGAAAATTTTAATCAAATATGTACAATTAATGAGTTGGTGAACACGATTTTAACTTGTGATCAGGGGCCGCTATATGCATGCACGAATTTCTGGACATTTATTTGCGCAACATGTAGTGGAATACAGTAAGTATTTTTTTTTTTTTTTGTGAAATCTTTCTTGAAATTTTAATTTTTGGTTTGGTCTATGAAATATGTTTGATCTTTGTTAATTGTGAATGCAGTCGTGAATTCACACATCGAGTGAAATCGGTATCAATGGCTAAATTTACTTCAGAAGAAGTTATTGGTCTTCAAGGAGGGGGAAATGAGGTAATCATCAAATACCAGCTTGCAAATTACTACTTGATAATTGATGTTCTTATGAAATGTAGTATTTATTTTGTGTCAAATTTCTTATTTTGATTTGTTTCAATCTAATTCTTAGAATGCAAGGAAAGTTTATTTCAAAGAATGGGATTGGAATCGTCAATATCTTCCTTGTGACAGGTTTGTCTTGTGTTGTGTTCATCAAATTACTGTTGAAATTCCTGAAAGGTTTAGAGTATTTATTCATATAATGGTTGTATGATCAGTAATATCGAGGGACTCCGGAGATTCATCAAGCATGTGTATGTGGATAGAAGATACACTGGTGAGAAGACAGTTGACAGCCCTCGGACTCCAATGGAGGTAATCCAATTTTCCTTTTCGAATTCGAGCAAATTACTTGAGCTTCCTATATGGCCTGTAATTAAAAAGGTTTATTTGTGTTGATGGGGATGTGATTCAATCAACTTGAAGAGACGTTACACTTTCTGAAGTTTGTTCCTTTTCTGGCAAATCATATAGGTTGACAGGGAGAACTCTCTTACACCTCGCAGTGGCCGTCATAATTTACCTTATTTGGACAGGGAGAACTCTTTTACACCTCGCAATGGCCGTCATAATCTACCTTATTTGGATATCTTCGAACGACGTGGCATTGAGAGTTCTGGATCAAGTGGTGGAGGTGATGGGGAAAGAGATTCCAGAAATAATTCTGATGAAAAAAGGAACCCTGAAAATGGTACAGAATCTCAAAGTGAATCTCAAAGGCGTGATAATCGCAGGAGAATTGCTGCATTTTTTGAGGGAGTGGACGAGAGCTTTAGTGACCATGTATCTGAAACTACAAAGTCAGAGACATATTGGCACGCTAGCAGGTTACACAATATGGATAGAAGGCCCTCAAACCACCATAAAGCGCTGGATTCATCTAAGCCCCGAGAGGTGCGCCCTCTTCGGGAAATTTTAGACAAGATCCCATCATTGCGAAAAAGTGGAACTTTTAAAGAAGATATCAGTGATCGGCCTCCCAGTAGTCCATTTCAGATGCAGGTGAGTCTTTCCTAAATTATGTATTTAGCTAGAATTTTGTGTTTGGTAGATAAGTTAGAAGACTAGAATTTATATGTTGTTCTCTAGTGTTATTTAATTTCTTTTAGCCTCACACCCTTTTGAAACATAGGCACGAGTGCAATTTATTAGTTTTGATCTTTACCAAGCATTTTTATTAGTTACTATCACTTTTTTTACTTGGAAGTTATGCTGTTAATTTAGTCTTTTAGGTGTTCTTTATATTTTGTGATTTTGAACTTTTTAGATTGTGCAGATGCCCCTTGATTATGTTAAAAAGATACCATTATGCTGACAATCAGTTGGTATAACATCTTAGTCGAGCAATTTTTGTAAATTGGCAATGGTCATTGTGTAGGCATGTAAGATAAAAGGTTACCTTCAATGGATGAATATAAATCATCATGGGTTGCATTCAGATATGGGTCAGAAATGGTTTATTACCTCTTTCCATAATGCTGTGACATGTTTCCTTTCTCATTCTAGTAAATCTTTGTCGCAGAGGGCTGCATCTACACTTTGTAGAACAAGACAAGTTGATGAGAGTTCTCTGGAACCTGAAAGGATGAATTCTATGGGACATGAAAGGAAAAATTTAGAAAACAGAGGTAATATCAGTTCTTATTGTGAACCTGCTTCACAGGCACAACAATCACCCAAATCTACTGGTCAATCTAGCCCAAAACCAACAGATTCACCAAACTCGATGGTGAAGATTGACTGTCCTCCTGAGGGAAATCAATCAAAGGCTCCTTCAAATGCAAAAAAGCTAGACTCTGTAGTTCCTGCAGCTAAGGCAATGGGAAATGTTTGGACAAAACCTAGTACTAGCGGTGTCCTCAAAGTAGAAATCCCTAACACGCATAGTATGCCTAGCAGTAGCGGTGTTTCTCCTGCTGCACCACTAAGCAACGTGTTGATTTCATCCCCTGCTTCCAGTTCTCCCAATCCAAAAGCTTCTCCTGTGAGTGCAATCTCCGCATTAACTGCTCATGCCAACAATTCCTCTAGTGAAGTTAATCAAGTCAAGCGAGAGGAAATCAATTTGCAGCCTCAGTGCTCTAGATTTCCAAATACTGCCATTCAATCTACTTCCTATATGCCCTCTGGCAGTCCAAAGTTGCAACCACAGCAGATTCATCAGGCCAGTTCTGAAGTTGTATTGCATTCTCTTCCTCCAGCGCAAACATTCAGTTACAAAAAGGAATTTCCTGAGGTAAATTAAGGTTTCTATCTGTTTGTTTGTATTTATGAATCATTCCATAGTTGCTATGCTTCAGATAGAACAATTTGAATTCTACTTTCTTATGGAATTTTTTTATTGTTTCTGCAAAATAAAGGAAACAAATGTTAATGTTAACTGGTTGCTTTCTTGTTCTTGATTTTTTTATGTTGTCTCCATCCAGGTTCATGGGACGGGTCCTGTATCGCATTCTGGCCCTTCAGAGCAGATTTCTCCTAGTGGAAGAAAAGAACTTCCACAGGTAAATAATGGAGTTTATTGTTATAGGTTGCACCTTTCTGCCATCCCTTGTTCATGACACTTTCAGAAAAAAACCCCATATCTTCTCTGCGTATGTCTTATTTGAGCAAAATAAGGAAGGGATGATTTCATTCTTGTATTATCTAACTATATATTCTGAATACTTTGCAGCACCTTTTCACAGCAGCTTATTCATCAGCTCCTGTAGTATCTGCTGGTTGGCAACGAGTTGAAGCCCATGCCCATGCCCATGCCATGGGATATGGCTCGCAGTATCCTTCATCAATGGTAATTCTTTAGAAAAATAAATTAGTGTTATAATGTGTCTGACTTTCATAATTACTTTCTAAAATGTAATGTTCTTTTTCTTTTACAGCAAGTACCTACAGTTTATCAACCAGGAACATCAGCAAACGCCTTTAATCTTAATAACATGACACATCTTCAACAATCCCCAATGGTACACAGCTTCTTCAATTACCTAAATTTTTCCAAAATTGAAATGTGAAAGTATCATTTCTATGGATCACCTAAGGGACCTTTTTACCTAATTTTGGGTGTATGTTTCAGGTGTCTCAGATGGCCTCTTGGAATGGAGCTCATCCCAATTTAATGGCACCCACAAATTCATTACAGTCAAACAACTTCAGTTCCCCTTCTACACAATGGATGCAACTACAGTCATCAGCTTACGGGGCAATGCTTTTCCAGCCATTATCAAGCTCTTCAGGAACGCCTTTGAGTAAGTTTCCACTCTCAATGGTTTTCTTTTTTCTCTTCTTAAATTTATTAGGTATAGTTCTTTTTCTTTATCTGAACTAAAACTCAAATCATACATCTTCAGGTTCATACATGGGGCAACAACTACCCAACAATCTTCCATCTACAGGGTAAGTACTTCATTTTAATTAATATATCACTCCAATTGGAAGATGTTGTTGTTCATAATTAGTAGTGTATATTTATTCTCTTCAATAAGATATACTACTTCATGAAAATTGCATTAACATTTTTGGTCACAATTCAGATATCAAGGAGTTGGAATACCGGGAGACAATGTTGGAGTTTACAGCACTTACACCAGCCAGCAGCCTGGCGGCAGATTTCCTAACCCTACAATCCAAACTTCATATTCTTCGGTCGGAGGAAACCCATTTGCATAAGTTTTTAGAAATAAAGCTGGTACTGGTACTACAAAAATTATAAAGTTGTTCCTGTCATGGTTTAGTATGTTCAATCTACTCTGTAAATTGACTGTATTTCTATGTATGTAAATATTGTAGAGAATAGAAATTACTGAAAATTAACCCTTGATTCTGCAATCTTTGTACCAGCAGCTGTAAAAGCAGTCCCTTTTTTTACCTGTAAAATGTTTTATTTTATATATTTAGAGAAGATTAACATGCATTCTCATCATCTTTTCGCAATCTCCAAAGGATTCTTAATTTCCCAGAAAGTAAAAGCAAACTGAAAAGATGAAACAGGGGAAATTAGCTGAAATTTTGGAAATGAGAGTGGTATTCTATTTACCTGTAATTTTGTTATGGAATCAATCATTCAGCATTAATCAAATACAATATCTATGGAGGGATTGAGCGGAAAACTGAAGCTAAATTAACTAATGTTAAGTAATCAAGTCAACAAATTTAATCAATCAGACACTCAATCAATCACCTTTGATCATTGAATTTCCATAGATAGCCACAAAAATCAATGTAAAATATTCCAATTCGTGGTTCCATTTCCAAAAAATAAAATAAAATAAAAACCTTGGAAGAAATTCAATATGAGTAGAGTACTTTTCAAGTTCATTATTTTCTTCCTGCTTGTGCTCGTTGAAGTAAGAGCTAAAACCCATGGAAGGGTTCTGCTTCAAGGAACCGCACCGCCTCCGGGAACTCCTCCTAAAAACCCTTGAGAAGCCGATTGTGTCACGAAATGCTCCAAGGAAGAACATTCATCGTTTAATTTTTGTTACAGAATCTGTAGCCAAAGATGCCTGAATATTCCCGAAGAGTTGCTCTATGAATGTGCTACTACTTGTGCAGAATCCATACCCAAAATTTTCACCTCTGGTACGTATTTTTCCCTTTCTTAATTAAATCATTTCTCAAAATGTTGAAAAACATAAAATCTCTTCTCTAATTATTATATTTTGGTGTGTGCAGATTTGCAGAAAAGAGAGAGCTATGGAAATGCTTGTTACAAGTATTGCATAAAAAATGCTATGGCTTATACCACTGATGATGATGATTATGTATGGTGATACCATATCTGACAATGTAGGGACTGTGAAATTTGTTCTTTTTTTTTATTACTATATATTTTGGACCATATAGTTGTTAATTTTTGATTTAGACTTGATTTCGGTTTTTGATAAATAAATTTCATAGTTCAATAATTGGATTAAATGCAAAACAATATCCACCCCTGAAAGCTATATCTGATAACAGAGTTTTGCAGTAATTTGATCAAAGAACTCAAAGTACCATCAACATTACTATGTAAAATGGACCAAATTCGGCAATTGATTCAGAAATGGTCTAAACAAACAATGAAATGAAATACAATTCTAAAATGAATGTGCAAAGTCAACAGCATGAACATTGAGAAGATACAGACCAAGGCTGATTGAAATTGAAAATTATTGAATTAGTCTAATTTGGGTAATGGCTTATTAGCAATTTTGCCTCCTGAATTATGGGTTTAAGGACAATTTGCCCCTTAAACTAAAATCGAGACAATTTGTCTGAACTTTCCAAATTCAGGACAATTTGCCCCATGCGTCAGGGATAAAATATCTTGATCTTGGGAAGTTCAGGGGGCAAAATGTCATGAATTTGAAAGTTCAAGAGCCAAAATGTCCTTATTCGAAATCCAGGGGGCAAAATGTTCTTGATGCAATAGCTCAAGGGAGAAAAGGCAAATAAAGCCTTTGGTAACATGTATAATGACTTATATAAACAATATAAACAGGCACAACAAATTTGGAAAAAAGAAAGAAGACAAATTTGTAACTTTTAAGCTCAAATCGATTTGGATTTTATTGATGATGATCATCAGATCATCTCCTTATTACATTATATATTATTATTACATGATGATGATGAGCAGAATACAGAGACATAATTAGGAGAACTTGTCAATGTTTTCTACTTATATCCTTTTATCCTATATTTTGGGTAGCAGCGGGAGGAAGTAAAGAACAGTCTTTGGTACAATCACTGACGCAAATGGCTGCTAGTGGGGGCTGCAGATTCTTGCAGCCGGGCAAGCACTTGTTGAGGCATTCTTGTCGTGTCTCTGCAATTGTCGTCCCTGCAAATAAAACCATCATCATCATGACCATCACCATTGCAATCTTAGCATTTTGATTCACCTTTTTCCCCACCTCCATGCCTCTAATATTTCTAGTTAAGCAAACCGGAATTAATTAATATATATAATATATATATCTGCTAGAAATGAAGAAAAACAATTCAAGCTGATCAAATATTTATATAGCTGATAGTACCACTAAAAAAATATTTATATAGCTTAATTATAAAATAGAAAATCTGTTTGGATTTTATTTACAAAAAATATGGGTATTGTATAATTTCTCATCTAGCTTGCCATATAGTGGGAAAACTAGATGCATGGGTTAGTTTTAATATTATAATAATATATATTTATGTGTAATAAAAATAAAAAATTACTATCTATTTGATCTATAATGACCTCCTATATTGTATAGGTTAATTTGATATGGAAGTTAATGTATTATAGCTATTTTTCACTTGATTTTTTAGAACTTTTATCTAAAACATTTATTAATATTGAATTTGAAAGAAGAATAAAAAAAGGAATTAACTAAGAAAAATAAAATGAAAAAATGTAGATGATCATAGAATCTGCTCAACTTTTTTTTTTAGGATAATTGAATCTACTTAATTTTAGTCCCAATCAAAATTAAGAATTTATTATTAATTTTTTATTTAAATAAAAAATAAAGAAAAAAAATCTTGTATTTACCTAAAAAAAGAAAATAACTTGTTTCCAGCAATATCTTGTCTAAAGAAAAAAGTCACAATATGAGATACCTTTAGATGATGCACAATGAAATTTGTTGATCATATGCATGATCTTTTCTCTAAATTTCAACATTTTAGACTCAATCTGCTAATTTACATGCTTCTTCATTCCAATTTTTTTTTCTAAATGTCACGGTGATGAGACAACCTAAAATCATATATAAAAACATTCTCAAAGGTTAGCTAATTCTTTGCTTTCAATGCCCTAATGATGATGGAAGATTCAAAATTTTCCATAACCTCTATCTTGGCTCTCATTATTCATAGGTAAAGTTGTGATAAAGACAATGGAAAATTTTTAAAATCTATTTATATAAAATTAAGAATAAAAATCTCAAAATTATATTTCAAATTAAAGTCACATGTAACTTCAATGTGATAAAATCTAAAATAACACCTCATATAAATTTTTAGATTTATATAGGAACTTAAATAAAGGGATATAATTCCCTAAAAAATTATGAGTATAAAAGGTTATTTGAATATCTCCTCTGGACAAATAAATAAATAAATAAAACCTCTACTTAGTACGTATGTGATATCAAATTTAAGTTAATTTAGATAACACAATAGAATGTAAGAAAATTATGATAACAAAAAAAGTTTACTACTACATTTTATATATTACATTATTTGAATATATATATCTTTTATATACAATAAGAATAAACATGGAGTACCTTTCCAAAAAGAAAAAAGGAAAAAGAATAAACATTCAAATATGTTGCTAATCTAATCTTGCTAACTCGATGTCAAAAAAAATCTTGCTAATTAGTATACATTAAAATCGTAAATTCACATTTTATGTTTTCAAAACAAACTTTGGATATTTTTGTTATACTACATAGTCTACATTTATCCTACATACAATGGCTTGATCAACCATCAAAATACTATTCAATTTGATTACCTTGCAAAAAAAAAAAAGAAGATTTTTTTGGCCAAAAAAAAGAAAGAATTTGAGTTCTGATTATTCAACACATGAAGATAGCATGTAAATATTTAATCCCTCCTAGTTAATTTTGTTATTAAATTAAATCATTTATACTTGTTGAAATTCAAATTAAATTTAAAATAGATTTTATAATCACAATTCAAATTATTTTTATAATTGATTTTTATAATCACAATTCAAATAACAATTCAAATTATTTTTAAGATTGATTTTTATAATGACAATTCAAATTATTTTTAAGATTTCTCTCTCATGCTTACATGGCAATGGCATGGAGTCCTACATGGCGTGAAGTTAGGCTATCCATGTAGGCCTCCATGTCCAGAATTAATATATATATATATATATATATAGCTTATAGTACCACTACAAAAAAATATTTATATAGCTTATAAAATAGAAAATCTGTTTGGATTTTATTTACAAATATTGGTATTGTAT
>AWWV01015027.1:0-28468 GCA_001974805.1 Corchorus capsularis
TATTTGTAATTAGGGGCTAAACCTGTAATTAATTTGTTATCTTAATTATTAGGTGGGATAACCGGCGGTAAAATCAACGAGGTCAAAAAGTATTTTCCTAATAATTTATTGAATAATTAATGTCTAATATGGGTAACATGTATATTTGTATTGTATATAGATTATGTTGTCTGGATTTTTTTTGAAAAGCAATTCATTTCATTAACTTGTTAAGACAGTACAATTCAATTGATAAGCATCCTTAACTAAATCCGGAATTTCCTCCATCCAAACTATTTCCTCAGGAAGGGAAACTTCAAGACTAGTTAGGCCATGAGCAACTGCATTACCTTCTCTTCTTACATGTAAGAAAATACAAGAGATAAAAAATGAGCTAAGAAGTTCAATGTAAGGACCTATAGGTGAGAAATTAGGTACCAAAGCATTAACTTTACGAATAACCAACAAGGCATCTCCTTCTACTTCAATTTGTCTAAAGCCCATATCCCTTACCCATCGTAAAGCCTTGATGGCAGCTAGACATTCTGCCGAAAAAGCATCAGCCAGCACTCCAAGTTGCCCCGTAATCGCTCCAAGAACCTGATCCTCTTCATCTCGGGCTATCACTCCAAAGCTACCTGTATTCATGGTGGCTGAAAAAGAACCATCGAAGTTAAGCTTTACAAACCCTACTCTCGGTTTTCTCCAATGTGCAGCTGCAGTTGGTCTCGGCAAAACTGTTATAACTTCTTGGCATCTCTGAAATTCCTGTAAGTAAGATCGGGTATAATCCACTGTGTGTTGTGGACTACGCTTCTTATTCTCATGAAAAGCAGCGTTCTGATCGTTCCAAATTGCCCATACAGTGACCATATATACCTCCCGCCATCGCAACTCACCAAAGAAACCCGAATCAGGCATTGCAGCATCTTTTCCCTTACTATAAAGATCATGCACTATGTCCCAAACAACAACGGCATGCT
The DNA here is from genome assembly GCA_001974805.1 of Corchorus capsularis. Lineage (NCBI taxonomy): Eukaryota > Viridiplantae > Streptophyta > Magnoliopsida > Malvales > Malvaceae > Corchorus > Corchorus capsularis. The sequence continues at coordinate 963 of AWWV01015027.1, forward strand.
CACAATCTTTTATAGCATGAGAAACTATTTCCAGCTCGTTATTGCATCTAAAACAAACCTGATCCACCTCCATTCCCCTTCGAGCAAGATTTGTTGAAACTAGAAGAATTTCATGGAAAACTCTCCACCCCATAATCTTAACTCTCCACCTACTTTCCTTATCAAGAATATTTTTTAATATGTGTAAAGGTCTAGCTTGATATTACCTTCGGAGATAAAAAAAAAATATTTTTCATTCACCTTAAACGCAATACCAAATAAATTTCAGATTGTGTCAAAAGCTAATTTTGACCGCAAAAGTCAAACCAACTAGAAAAATTATTCTTTAAGTGTTTTTTGCATTTTAAAAGTGTTTTAAGACATTAAATTACTAAAATCTCCCATTTGCATAAGTTTTCAGAGGTAAGGCTGGTACTCCAAACATTGTAAAGTTGTTCCTGTCATGGTTACTGGTCAAGGATGTTGACTGTGCTCTTAGTAATTTTTATGTATGTAAATATTGTAGAGAATAGAAATTACTGAAAATTAACCCTTGATTCTGCAATCTTTGTACCCCGTGTTGATGTTTCTATGATCATTATACGACAATAAGAATGAAAAGCTTATGTCATTCTTGCTGTACAGGGATAGCTGAATTTAAAGGTAGAAGCGCTACTCCGATTAGCCTCTTTGCTTACTGGAATAGGCCCCACTTATCGGTCTAACTAGTCTCGTGCAATCACCTGCTTTCCTTTCCTTGAATTGTTTGATTGTTTTTAGGACATAGCAGAGAGAAGCAGCAGCTGTAAAATGTTTTATATATTTAGAGAAGATAAACTTTCATTCTCATCGTCTTTTCACAACTGGATTGCTAAACACCGCCTCTTTTTACCAGTCACCGCCCCCTTTGGACTATTTTGCCCTTGACTTTATTTTCCTTTAAACTTCAAACTTTTCAATTCTATCAACCTTCAAACTTTCAAATCCATGGCTATTGTGACTTAATTAATTATAGGATGGGTACGTGAAATAAAATTCGAAAAGCTTTGTATAAAAAACTAAGAAAACCTGAGAATTTTAGAAAGCTTTTTTTTTTGAAAATAAGAATTTTAGAAAGTTGAGACTGTTATATATATTTAAGAAGAATATGACCCAAACGGATTAATTGCACGAATGGGGACAAGCAAAATTATTAAAGGACAAAAAGAAATTAAAGGAAAATTAAAAATCAGAGATGAAAAAAAAAAGGCTAAAAAAAGTCTGGTCGCGACCAAGCCATGGCCTGGTCACGACCGCGACGCGACTCGCCTATTTTGGCTTTTTAATTTTTTTAAAAAATTAATAATTAGTTATTTTTATTTCTTGAATTATTAGTTATTTTGGCCATATGGATCATGAGTTTTGATGTTGTTTTATTTGAATGATTGAGTTTTGAAAGTTTGAAGGTTGAGAGAATTGAAAAGTTTGAAGTTTAAAGGAAAATAAAGCAAAGGGCAAAATAATCCAGGGGGCGGTAGCTAGTAAAAAGGGGCGGTATTTAGTACTAATACCCTTTCGCAATCTCGCCAGCATTCTTAATTTCCCAGAAGCTAAACTTTAAGGATGAAACAGGGGAAATTAGCTGAAATTTTGGAAATGAGTGGTATTCTAATCAATAATTCAGAATTAATTACATACAATTATAAAGGGATTGAGTGGAAAACTGAAGCTAAAATTAACTAATGTTAAGTAATCAAGTCAACAAATTTAATCAATCAGGCACTCAATCAATCACCTTTGATAATGTGAGCAGACCATTGAATTTCCATAGATAGCCACAAAAATTCAATGTAAAATATGGAATTCGTGGTTCCATTTCTCAAACAAAAAATTATTAAAAACCTTGGAAGAAATTCAATATGAGTAGAGTACTTTTCAAGTTCATTATTTTCTTCCTGCTTGTGATCTTTGAAGTAAGAGCTAAAAACCATGGAAGGGTTCTGCTTCAAGGAACCGCACCGCCTCCGGGAACTCCTCCTAAAAACCCTTGAGAAGCCGATTGTGTCACGAAATGCTCCAAGGAAGAACATTCATCGTTTAATTTTTGTTACAGAATCTGTAGCCAAAGATGCCTGAATATTCCCGAAGAGTTGCTCTATGAATGTGCTACTACTTGTGCAGAATCCATACCCAAAATTTTCACCTCTGGTACGTATTTTTCCCTTTCTTAATTAAATCATTTCTCAAAATGTTGAAAAACATAAAATCTCTTCTCTAATTATTATATTTTGGTGTGTGCAGATTTGCAGAAAAGAGAGAGCTATGGAAATGATTGTTACAAGTATTGCATAAAAAATGCAATGGCTTATACCACTGACGATGATGATTATGGATGGTGATACCATCTGAAAATGTATTGTGAAATTTTATTTACATATTTTGGACCACATAATTGTTAATTTTGATTTAGACTTGATTTCGTTTTCGGATAAATAAATTTAGACGAAACTGCTACGAATGGAATGCCCATATTAAACCCTTTTTATTAGCATTATTATCTTTCGGATTAGTCAAACTGCAAATACCCACACCTATAAAATAATCACTAGAAAAGAAGACACAATTGATTCTTTCGAGTATTTCTTGCCGGAAAAAACCCATCTCATAAAAATGAAGACTGGGAAAACACAGAGATGGCAATTGGTTGATTTAGGGATGACAATGGATACCCTATCAACGGGTACCCGGTATTATGCGACCCGATTAGGTACTTTATAATTGGGTTCCACGTAGCAATATTACAACCAGTCATGGGTTCGGATAGGGTACAGATAGTAGTCTTAGGATATCCGTTACCCAAACCGGTTAATAAATAATGAATTTTTAATATTTTATTTAAATTTATATATTATTTTTTTTGTTTATAATTTCTTTTTTTAATGAAATAATATCGATTTGACGGAGCCCCCCGTTTAACGGTTCCCTATTTTGCTGGCTATTCGGAGTTCTCTCCATCACGAAATTGGACCGCAACACATGTTGGCATCAACAATTATCTAATCATGAATAGAATTAAGAAACTTGCACTAAGCATACTCAAATCCATATACCAAACAACAAATTTGAAAAAAAAAATAAACACAAGTTTGTAAATTTTTAAGCTCAAATCGAATATGATTTTATTGATGATGATCATGATCTCTTTATTAATTATTACATGATGATGAGCAGAATACGGAGACATATATAGGAGAGCTTGTCAATGTTTTATACTTATCCTTTTATCCTAGTTTGGGTAGCAGCGGGTGGAAATTGTGCACACTCTCTGTTACATTGCTTGATGCAAGCGGCTAGTTGTGGGGGCGTCGCTGTAACGCAGCCGGTCAAGCACTCGTTGATGCATTCTTGGCGTGTCTCTGCAATTGTCTGCCCTGCAAACAAAATCATCATCATCACCATCATCATTGCAATCTTAGCATTTTGATTCATCTTTTCCCCCACATCCATCCCTCAAGTATTTCTTAGTTAAGCAAATTGGAATTAATATATATATATCTATCTGCTAGAAAATGAAGCAAAAGCACCCAGCTGATCAATATTTATACAGCTCATACTAAATACTAAATTTTTATATAGCTGATAAGATAGGGATTTTATTTACAAATATGGATATATATATATATATATATATATATATTGTATTTCCCATCTGGCTTACCATATCATAGGAAATTATCTTACCTAAAAGAAGGAAAATATCTGTAATAAGTGTTTTTTAGTGAATCTGTAATAATTTATTGAATTAGTCTAATTTGTGTAGCGGCTTATTAGCTTTTTTGGCCTCTAGCTAAATTATGGGTCTAAGGACAATTTGTCTCTTGAATTAAAATCGAGACAATTTGCTCTGAACTTTCTAAATTCAGGACAATTTGACCCCTTTGTCAGGGGTACAATGTCTTGAATTTGGAAAGCTCAGGGGTAAAATGTCATAAATTTGGAATTTAAGGAGATAAAATGTCATGAATTGAAGTTCAGGGACAAAACGTCCTTGACGCAATAGCTCAGTAAGCCTTTGGGGTAACATGTATATCTATTGTATACGTATTATGCTGTCTGGATCTACATTAAATATTCTTTAATATCTGTTGCTTGGTACGTAAATCACTATGAGGAGGGATTGACTTACACTAGTGTGAGTATTGAGTAACACCCTTTTATGCTCTTTTATATTAAAATATATATGGTATAAATTATATGTATATTGTTAAAATTTTTATTTATTATAATTATAATTAAGATTAATTTATAATTTTTATTATAGGTAAGGGAAAAGAATTTGAACTGATTAAGGAATTTATCACAACTATTTTACCTTGTACAACACGGTACCTAGGTAGGATCTCCACCCTCCAGGATCAATAAACCAATCAACTATTATTATAATTATAATAATAAAATTAAGTTCAACCTCTCATTCATGAGAAATTATTAGAAGGGACGGTCACAGCCTGTCACTCATATGGGATCAATCTTAAAATTGTGTCACGTCAAATCAATTCTTAAAAGTTAGACACAATTTTAGTCCAAGGTTTAGTCTTTTTAAAATAAACAATGTGTAAACTGTAAAAGGGTAAGTCCCATAATTTAAGATATCCATTGGCATAGAGTTTTAGAAAATTGTCAAGTCATCATCGTATTAGTGGTTGGTCTCATACTGACATGGTGAATCGGTCCCACCTGATAATTTATGCTCATTTTCTCAAATTTTGGTAAATTTAAACCATTACGTGGCGTAATGCTCTAATGGAGGCCTTAGAAGCAAAATCCCATTCTAGAGAATCTCTTTTTTAGTTAGACTTTGTTACCCTTGTCCAGAAATCACCAACAAATTTAGCATTCAGTTATAAATAAATAGAGTTTAAAGAAACATGCACTAAGCATGTACACTCAAATCCATATACCAACAGGCAACAACAAATTTGGAAAAAGAAAAAAAGAAAAGAAGAAGACAAATTTGTAACTTTTAAGCTCAAATCGGTTTGGATTTTATTGATGATGATTGATGATCATCTCCTTATTACATGACATGAGACATAAAAGAGAGCTTGTCAATGTTTTCTACTTATACCCTTTTATCCTACTTTGGGTATAGCAGCGGGAGGAAGTAGAGAACAGTCTTTGGCACAATCACTGACGCAAATGGCTTGTTGTGGGGGCGGCAGATTCTTGCAGCCGGGCAAGCACTTGTCGAGGCATTCTTGTCGTGTCTCTGCAATTGTCGTCCCTGCAAATAAAACCATCATCATCATGACCATCACCATTGCAATCTTAGCATTTTGATTCATCTTTCTCCCCACCTCCATGCCTCAAATATTTATAATTAGTTAAGCAAACCGGAATTTTTATATATATATATATATATATATATATATATCTATCTGCTAGAAATGAAGAAAAACAATTCAAGCTGACCAAATATTTATATAGCTTATAGTACCACTAAAAAAATATTTATATAGCTTATATATAAAATAGAAAATCTGATTGGATTTTATTTACAAATATGGGTACTTACCATATGGTGGGAAAATGTCTTACCTCAAAATAAAAAAAAAAAGAGATACATCTATACTTAATAATTTATTGAATAATTAATGTCTAATTTGGGTAACACATGCATATCTGTATTGTATACCTGTCTGGATTTTCATGAATCTACTCTCCTTATTAAGAACATTCTTTTTATTTTTAGTGTACAAGTGAAATCATACAAGTCTGTAATACCCGTCCTTAGTTAGAAATTTCACTAGAATAAGATCATTTGATTACATTTTCATGCATGTCAATATAGGAATTGGTATTATTATTAAAATTTTGTATAATTTGTTTAGATATATTAAGGACATATTAGGTAAAAAAAAAGGAAGTATTTTATATTGTCTTCATTATCATGGTAAATTTGTAATTTTTGGTACATGGCAATATTATAAATTTAAACAAGGGGTAGTGCCCGTGCTACGCTGCGGGTGTATTAAGCTCTTTATTAGTATAATTTGTCATAGGTTTGTGATTTGGATTTTAGATTTTGATAATAGAGGAACCCATGTTCATCAATTTAAAATAGCATCACAATTGTGAAAATCCATGTCATATTTAAAACCACTGAAATAATTAAGCATTATAACTGCCAATTATTTGAGACATTAAATTTGAAACTTTCTCTAATATACTGGAATGGAAAAGTTAGCGAAGGTAAGGGGAAAAGTTGTAAAAGGAAATAAGGATCCGACCGTTTTGACTGGAAGATATCTGGTTTTTCTATATTATATATAATATTGGTTATTGTTTTGAATGAGTCAATTCGACATGGCGAAATCTCTATGAGGGTGTTAATAAAGGGAGAAAAAATGGAAAAGAGGAAATAGGAAATTGAAGGGGAAAATTATGATTTTGTTTCCTAATATTCAAAGAGCAAGGAACTAATCATATAAAAGGATTTTTTTTATATGAAAGATAATAGTAAGAAGTCTTATATCACTCATTAGAATAACACTTATGCTAAGTAATTAAAATTGATGAGTGATAGAATACACAACCGTAAAGTGACAGAATAAGAAACAAAGAAATGAGGGAAGTTATTAAGTGATAAACTACTATGAAAAGAGAGGGAAAAAAAAAACGTGGGACGTGACTCATCTATGCAATTAAAATGGGAGATTAGAAATTTCATGACAAATCATTGTATAAGCAGGATCGGGTTAATGTAAAAAAAAATGATAACCGAAGCATTTAATCAGGCATTATTTTTGAGGAAAGAATCATTTTCATTTCTTAGATTGGGATTACAAACGCACAGAAAGACTCGTACACTGCTATATACAAACCCAATGAAATCTCATTACAATTCAAATATCTCTACCTGCCTAACAAATACATAAACAAACACTAACTAACAAATAGGTAAACAAACAAATTACAAATAAACTCACATTCCGTGAGACTTGAACCTAAGACCTTATTGTCTAGGTAGGCTGGAACTAAGAGTTTAGTACTCTACCACCAAGCCAAATGCTTGATGGCCATTTAATCAGCATTATAGTGGCAAGGGAACAAATAATTTTGATATTAGAATTTCTTAAGTAAAACAATAATCAATATAATTAACATCACGATATGATGGCAGTGAAAATTTTAGTTGGTGGTTAAAATTGGTTACAATGAGTAAAGTCAGAAAAAGTGAATCATTTTTTTCTCTCTGGACCCAAGAGTAGGCTGATTTGATCACCATAAGTCATAAGAGAATGGAGAATCCAGATCTCTAATGGGTCAGAAGCCACGGTCTCTATCAGACCAAATATAAGGAATTCTTCATTGAAATTATCTCATAAAAAAATATGGAGGAGAAAAAAGATTACAAATGTCAATGTATCAATGGGGAAATGACTAACTATAATGATGAATCTTGTCATTTTCCAGCAATGCATAGTGGTGGTGCTTGAGGATCAATGAAAGTCCCAAACAAAGTCAACAAAGGAAAATCTCCTCACAATATCAGATTGTCTGACTCACTCCTACAAAAGCATCCCCACCCCCTTAATCCACTGATGACAGTCAAATATTGTAGTAGAATCTAACCAAAGAACATGTCAAATAAGTAGAGATCAAGGTTCCATAACAAAGTTAGAATGAATTATTCTGATTCTAGCTACAAACTACCTGTAGTTGGTCTTTATCCACTCAACTGGTCTCCATCCAAAAGATATCTAAATCATTATATTGCCTCCCTCATCATCAGATCTTAATTAGTAATGATCTGTCAATTCTTGATGATACCTCTGCTGGATTCAGTCATTTAATCAAAGAATTTTATTAGCCTCCAATAATACGTCTTTGTCACTCTTCACTTTTCTACCTATCATATAAATTCTTAGAAATTACTTCTTCATTTAAAGTTTAGTTCAGGGAAGCATATGATTGAATAGCAACCCTTCAATAGTCACCAATTCCATCCATGTTTCTTCTGACATCATTCTTTAGAACCATGAGGCATCTATCAAATATTCACATCTTGTAGTATATGATTTGCCATATATTCATAGAATTAGCTCCAGCCCAGCAATGAAAAACAATATATCTAGAATCAACAGGTGAAGATCTCTCCAACTATATATAACATAAATTTCAAAGTAAGGAAGGAAACATGAACCTTGAAAGATATAAACAACCATATAAAAACAAACACCAAAGAAACACATGCATTATATTACAAACACATACATTACATTACAAACCAAGATCTAATCATACAAAGGGATAATGTCATAAGCTGATAATAATACAACCAAACTGATAGTACATCATAAAAGAGAAAAAGTCCTAATCACCCATTGTAATATTACATTTAAACACTCAAACCCTTACCCCAAAACATCTAAGATCAAACTAAGAGCTTGAGCACCTTAAAACATAACTCCCAGAAGTACAGAGACCAGCATAGAACTTATATATTGCCAACATGAATCCATCAGCACATAACCCCACTCTCACCATCCATCAACATGACCAAGCAATTGATCAGGCACCAATTTATGAATGTGATGCTCCCAGAAATTCACGGTTAATTCATGGCCACTGCAAAGTAAACGAAAACAAACAATATAACAGAAAGAAACTATCTTATTTCTGCAAACACACAAACAATATAAGAGGAGCAATGCAACACTTGAAAAACAGTACACAAACAGAAAAGAGAAAACCCTATCAATCTTATAACTATGTCTTTATTCTCCTTGATCTCTCCAGTTGACTTCTCAATCTTCACAACATCTGTCAAAGAGAGCAGCATCCCAGCAACATCTGCAATTCAAGCGGGGAAAAAAAGAAACAAAACACAGATCAGACAAACACCAAACAACAGCCAAAACGATTGAAGTATAAAATGGCATCTCTTAAGAACAGGGTGACCTGTAAGAAGAGGATGGCCTGGACCTCTCGTGTTGATCTCATCCATACTGGCTAAAGAAAACCAAAATCTAGGGAATTCATTAACTCCCTCAGATATTGGTTCCAATTCTGTAGTGCTATTAAAATGCAGCTCATTATGAGAGTTAACACACCTATAGGTTTCCCTGGAAGGCAAAACCGGGAACCTCACAACCTTATAAACATGACCTTTTCTGATCACATGATCAAAGTCATCAAGTAGATCCTTTGAAATGATAGCACGCATCGCATTCCCCTGGGCATCAAATAAGAATTTTCCTTGAAAAGGCAAAGGGCAAACAGAAAGAATAAGAGAACAGAAAAAACTATTGAAGAGAATGGATTAGTTAGAGCTTATCAATGGGTTGAATTATACATATAACATGGAAAATTGAGTTCTTGTAAATTACCTTGATCATGACTTGAGCTTAGTTGGAAGTTGATTGATAAGTAGTGTATAATGCCTTTTGAGGATTAGAAGAAAAGCATGGTCCATAGGGGTGAATCGGACCAATTTGATATAGTTAATCATGCTTTCTTCAAAGTTTTAGCTTTATATAGGTTTGCCAATTGCTTCCTTCAAATTTACATTCTTTTGTTAGGTATTAAGTTGGATCATGTCTAGTTAAAGTAAGTAAAATTTACCTATATAATCATGCATCTGTCATATTGTTCTAGGATTTGTTATGTTCCATGATTTGTATAGGAGTTAGCACTTCTAGCAAAGCAAAGGAAATAGTTAAAGAGGATGGGGAGTGAACACCTCCCTAAATTTGTGAGTGGACACAATTTATTATTTAACAATCATTTTTACTTATATTATTATCTTCTGTTTATATTACTTATTAGATATAATTTCGTTAGTTTCTCATTGGCCTATGAAAATTGATATGTTCAGTGAAATGGCTAGATTATTGGATTTGATAAACGTTCGTGTTTTGATGAATATATTTTTCTGGATATATTTAACATGAGCCATCTTGCTTTTATTGTTTTTATTAGACGGTGGGCCCTGGAGAGGGCAACGATTTAGTTATTGCAGTGATTGGTTTAAGTAGCCTACGGACCGCCTTTTGAGGGGCGTAGGTGAGTGTGGTTACCTTGGCGGGAGGCGCGTAGGATAACCCGCAAGGTATGATATGAGAGCTCCTCTTATGAACTACCACCGCACAAGACTGAGCTCTGCCAACGCCAAGAAACGGGCTCTTTTTATCATTTTATTATTACAAAGCCTTGGCGGCCCTAGTTGTCGACCTCGGCCAAGGTGATGACTTGGGAAATATGGTTTTGGCTAAGTCCTGTTTTAAAGATTCATAGGCCTTGTTTGAAATGTATTTTTTTAAAATATAGCTTTCATGTTTTAATATCGAAAATGTTATTTTTATTTACTTCCACTTGCTTAATTTTATGACTGTTCACTCACTGGGTATTCATACTCACCATTTTCTTTTATATTGTTTTATTTCATTTTTTTAACATTTTCAGGTCCATAGGAGTCTATCCGCGCTTTAGGAACGTTGTCGTGGAATCCCATTTCCTTTTGTGCTCAATGACTAGAAGGTTAAGTCATGTTCCCTTTTGAATAATATTTCTGTGGGTCTCACCGGAACTCGATTAGTCGAGGAAACATCGTATTTCACTCTTTGACATAATATAGATTTTTCTGTGCTTTTACGTTACAAATATTTTACATAGAATATTTAAATATATATTCTCTAAAATGTCGCTTTTTCATGATGGCATTTTTATAAATAAGTTAAAGTTTTGAAATTTTACAAGAAACTAAATATTAACTGTTACGATTTGTTTTGACAAGGTTTAATTAGCTATAAAGTGATTAAATTAAATGCTTATTGCACTTTATAAACTTTGGATCTGTTAAAAAATTACCGTTTTAGCCTTGCGGATCCTTGGGAAAATTCCTACCTAATGGAATTTAACTTAAGGGTTCGCGGCGATTGTCACGTACCCCGATTTATTATTTTCAAATTTTTACTCTATTATATTTTGATGTCTTTTTATGATATTGACGCCTCGTGGAGTCTTGGGACGCGTGAGCGGCCATGTTTCGAAGTAACACGGTGGTTGTCTATGCTTGATTTTCTGGGTCGGGGCGTGACAGAGTCTGCTGTTTGGATTTTCATTAACCTACTTTTCTTATTAAATAGAACATTCAAATCATAGCTGTTCGGATTTTCATTTTTTCTTCTTAAGAACATTCTTTTTAGTGATACAAGTGAAATCTCATTACAATTAGAATAAATCTCTATATACTCAAACCTGATCTAAATGAGAATTTAGACCAAGATCGATTGAAATTGAAAATTAAGGACAGAAATGCATGAACTTTTCGTTTACAAATTAATCGACATCTATCTATAGTACTTTAGATCGGTAGGAACACGTCATTCTTCTTAAGAAAAGGTTGGGGGTACTACTCTCAACTTGTCTCTTAGCCTGAGCCTCCAAACCAACTTCCCTGCACATCCTAATAGACTAAACTATGAACCTTGTCACATGCTGAAAGTCTAACCTATACATTATTATATATATTAATATGTGATAATACAACGTTAAAATTATGTATTATAAATATGACCAAAAATCATCATATACAGGAGTTTTTTTTTGGCCAAACATAAACAGGAGTTTATCACAACTATTTTACTATGTACAGCAGTAGGCAGGTAGGCTCTCTCCACTCTCCAGGGATCAATAAACCAATAAACTATAATATTAAAGAAACGTGTAATTTTACCCTTCAACTATCCAAAAAAAAAAGCAAATAATTAAGCCAAATTCAACTCCAATATTTGTCAGGTTCAACATCTAGTCCTCTCAATTTTTGGTCAATTAAATTATGTGGCATTAGAGATGCAATGGATACCTATAAATGGGTACCCGACATTATTCGACTCGATTTAATACATTTAGGGTTCGAGTAGGGTACAGGAAGTAGCATTAGTATACCCGCTACCCAAATCCATTTAATAAATAATGACTTTCTAATATTTTATTTAAATTTATATTTTTCTGTTTATAATTTCTTTTCAATAAAATAATATCAATTTGACGGGCCAATCCTAACGGTTTCTGTCTTGTAGGCCATTCGAAGTTCTCTCTATCACGAAGTTGGACCACGACACATTTTGGCATCAACTATATTATCTAATTAGAAATAGAATTAAAACTTGCACTAAGCATACTCAAATCCATATATGATATACCAAGAACAAATTTGAAAAAAAAAATTGTAAATTTTTAAGCTCAAATCAAATTGGATTTTATTGATGACGATGATCTCTTATTCTCTTTATTACATGATGATGAGCAGAGACATATACATAAGGAGAGCTTGTCAATGTTTTCTATTTATCCTTTTATCCTACTTTAGGTAGCAGGGGGGGATATTGGGCACACTGTCTTTTACATAAATTGATGCATTTGCTTAGTTGTGTGGGCGGCGCAAGTTCGCAGCCGGGCAAGCGAAGCAATCTTCGAGGCATTCTTCTTGTGTCTTTGCAATTGTCTGGCCTGCAAACAAAACCATCATCATCATCATAACCATCACCATTGCGATCTTAGCATTTTGATTCATCTTTTACCCACCTCCATGCCTCAAATATTTCTCAGTTAAGCAAAACCGGAATTGAATAGGAGTATATATTATATAGAGTATCTGCTAGAAATTAAGGAGAAAAACAATTCAAGCTGATCAAATATTTATATAGCTTAGAATAAAACAGAAATCTTTTTCGATTTTATTTACAAATATGGGTATTGTAAAACTTCTCATCTGGCTTACCATATAGTAGGAAAATGTCTTACCTAAAAGAAGGGATATCTGTAATAATATATTGAATTAATGTCTAATTTGGGTAACATGTCTGTATTGTATGCTGATTATGCTATCTGGAATTTTATTAACCTAATTTCTTTATAAACAATATTCAAGATCTGTTGCTTAGTATACCTAAATTACTATGAGGAGGCATTTACTTGCACTAGTGTATTATGCTCTTTTATATCTTTTTGTAGAAGGCTAATCCGACAAATTATATGTATATTGTTATAATCTTTAAGTATTAATTTATGGAGTAATTTTTATTATAGGTAAGGAATGGATATGAGTACTACCAAACCCCCCACTTCTAGGGGTGTACTATCAATTTAAAAATGAGATCCTAATTGTTGGATATTGGTAGTACCTTAAGTATTGGGGGTTTAATAATACTTGTAGCCTTGTCGAGTAAGGTAATTATTAATGGAAAAGAATTTGATCAATTGATTAAGGAGTTGTACAACACGGTAGGATCTCTCCACCCTAGGGCCTAAACCAATCGATTATTATTATAATAATAAAATATATACTAAATATTATTTGAAAGACCCAGGAAATTTATTAAAGATCCCTTTTGAGGATCGATGAGAAGGCCCAATTTGAACTCTTTTTATCTTTTTCTGTATTTTCTCAATTGCCAAATTACTAAGAAGATCCTAGGTTAGTTTCTAGCCGATTCTTGCCCTTGAGCCCTTTTTTGTAATTATCCTTTCCTTTCACATAAATTCAATGTTATAACATAAATGTTATAATAAATGTTTTAGAATTGTAACCTAACCTCTTTTCAGGCCTTTCATATCCATATGAAGAAGAGAGAAAACTTAGTTTTTGTTTAAGTGCTACACACTTTAGAGGAGGAAACAAAATTGAAGCTATTGCACTTGTCCATGTATAAACTAATATTTACTATTTATTGCTAACGTTAGGACATATGCTCAATGGTAATAATATAAAGATGCAACACATTTAAAAATTATAGTACTTTCGAACTTTCCTACGCATCAAATTAACAATTTAATTTGAATAAAAAATTGTTCATAGAAGTAGATTTCTAAACGCTCGACGCGCCAGCGCGAGTCGATCCACTTGTATATATATACTACATATTATTTGAATAAATATATGGAAATTACTAAAAGATCCCTACCCCGGATTAATGAGGAGCGAGAGAACTAATTTTTTTCGTCTTTTCCCACTTGGCCGATTACTTAAATGCCCTAACTTTTTATTCTTGAGGTGATTAAATAACTAGATTTTTTGGTCATTTCTCAATTGACTTTAATAGAGTAGTGGAATTACTAAAAGATCCCTACCCCGAATTAATGATAAGCTGGGTGGAATTACTAAAAGATCCCTACGCCGGATTAATGATGAGCTGGAGAAGTAATCTTTTTCGTCTTTATCTAGCTGGCAGATTACTTAAATGTCTTAAACTTTAATAGAGTAGTGGAATTACTAAAAAATCCCTACCAAGGCTTGCTTTTGGAGTTAGATAACTTATTTTTTTTCGTCTTTTCCTACTTGACAAATTACTTAAATGTCCTAACTTTTGATTCTTGAGGGGATTACATAAGTAATCTTTTTGGTCATTTCTCAATGGACTTGAATAGAGTAGTGGAATTAATAAATGATCCCCATCAAGGATTGATGATAAGCTAGAGAACTAACATTTTTCGTCTTTACCTACTTAGCAGATTACTTAAATGTCCTAATTTTTTATTCTTGAGGGGATTAAATAACTAAACTTTTTGGTCATTTCTCAATTGACAAATGACTCAAAAAGTCGCATGTCATATTCCTTTATTTCCTTCTTTCCCCTTACCTTTTTGTTAATTACAAGATTTCTAGAACCAAATTTAGTTAATTGCACCATCCCTTTTGTCAATTCCACAAGTGCTGCATTTATTGACTTTGTTTGTTTTTCCCGTCGATTATTTTTTAAAAAATCTTTACCTAAAAAGGGAAATAGAACAATCCCAATAAACATGTCAAAGCACTGTCTCCATTTTAAATTTACGATGAAAATCTTTTAATATATGCATGGTGATAAATAAGGATTCTAAAAAAAGAACGCCTGTAGCGCCAGCGTGGGCCGATCAACTTGTACTACATATTATTTGAATAAACATAGGGAAATTACTAAAAGATTCCTACCCCGGATTAATGAGGAGCGAGAGAACTAATTTTTTTCGTCTTTTCCCACTTGGCCGATTACTTAAATGACCTAACTTTTGATTCTTGAGGTGATTAAATAACTAGACTTTTTGGTCATTTCTCAATTGACTTTAATAGAGTAGTGGAATTACTAAAAGATCTCTACCCCGAATTAATGATAAGCTTGGTGGAATTATTAAAAGATCCCTACCCCGGATTAATGATGAACTGGAGAAGTAATTTTTTTCGTTTTTACCTACCTGGCAGATTACTTAAATGTCATAAACTTTAATAGAGTAGTGGAATTACTAAAAGATCCCTACCAAGACTTGCTTTTGGAGTTAGATAACTTAATTTTTTCGTCTTTTCCTACTTGGCAGATTACTTAAATGTCCTAACTTTTGATTCTTGAGGGGATTAAATAAGTAATCTTTTTGGTCATTTCTCAATGGACTTGAATAGAGTAGTGGAATTAATAAATGATCCCCATCAAGGATTGATGATGAGCTAGAGAACTAACATTTTTCGTCTTTACCTACTTGGCAGATTACTTAAATTTCCTAATTTTTTATTCTTGAGGGGATTAAATAACTAAACTTTTTGGTCATTTCTCAATTGATAAATGACTCGCATGTTATATTCCTTTATTTCCTTCTTTACCCTTACCTTTTTGTTAATTACAAGATTTCTAGAACCAAATTTAGTTAATTGCACCCTCCCATTTGTCAATTCCACAAGTGCTGCATTAATATATTTATTGACTTTGTTTTTTTTCCCGTCGATTTTTTTTGAAAAATATGTACCTTAAAAAGGGAAATAGAACAATCCCAATAAACACGTCAAAACACTTTATCCATTTTAAAGTTACGATGAAAATCTTTTAATATATACATGGTGATAAATAACAATTCTAAAAAAAGAACGTCTGTAGTGCCAGCGCGGGCCGATCAACTTGTAATAATTAGGTTCAACCTCTCATTCTAGAGAAATTAATTATTAGATGAGACCGTCCCACCCTATTAGTCATTGAACCAACCTTAAAATTATGCCACGTCAACTCAATTCTTAGAATTAGAGCACGATTTTAGCCCAAGATTTAATCCTCTTAAAATAAACAATGCGTAAAGGGTAAGTCCTAAAATTTAAGATATCAATGGGATAAGGTTTTAGAAAATTGTTAGGTTGTCATCGTATTAGTGGTTGGTCAATTGACATGATGAGTCAGTCCCACCCGATGATTTGTGTTCATTTTTCAATTTTTTGTCAATTTAAACCATTACGTAGCGTATAATACTCTAATGGAGGACTTAGAAGCGAAATCCCACTTATTATTCTTGGGAATTTTTATTTTTTAGTTAGACTTTGTTACCCATGTCCAGAAATAACCAAAAAACTGCCTTTATCCGTTGAACCTGCTGGAAAGTGGAAACCTCTCCCATCATCGCTTTTTCGAGAGCTATAACTTCTCCGGTTTACTACACTACTACAGAGGTCTTGTATAGACTATACTTTTTAGCCGGCCTGGTTTCACGGCCTAATAATTATAGTAAAATAATTTTAAATTCTAGATTTAGTCTATAATTATAAATAAAAAGAGTTTACAAGATAAATCATAATATAGAATACGGTTTTAAACGACACGAGATGCACCTTAATTAATTAATTAACCGTAGATGAAAATTTTCTAGACCTAGCCGCTCCTCTCTCTCCTTCTCCCTTTCTTTAGTTCTTTTTAATTATCGTTGGTGTTTCGACTACCTCCTCCTCCTTGGTTGTCACGCCAAGGCGGACGAGGAGGATTTCGTTTTTGTTTTCAATAAGGGATTCAGATCTACAGATCTATCCAGTTTTTATTTGAGTTTGTTTTGAGTCGATTTGAGTCAGTTTGTTTTTTTTAGTCAGTTTGTTTTTTTAGTCAGTTTCGAGTGTCACAGTTTTTTTTGAATCTGAGTTATCCAGTCTGAATGTTATGATAGTTTTAAGCATGATCAACCTTTTATTTATTCAGATATGTTGAGTCGGTTTGAGTCAGTTTTTTTTTAGTCAGTTTCGAGTGTCACAGTTCTTTTTGAATCTGAGTTATCCAGTCTGAATGTTATGATAGTTTTAAGCATGATCAACATTTTATTTATTCAGATCTGTGGTAAAATTGTTGTAATCCTTTTCTTTTGGGTCATCGAATCAATCACTTGATCATCGTTGATCAAAACTTTTGGTTTGGAAGAACAAGCGATAACGAGGGGACGAGGGGTGGTGAGCGTGATAGCGAGACATCAACATGATTTAAGACAGGTGTTTTGGATTTTCAAGAAAGATCCAGTTTTTCAGGTGCAAAAAAGAATTAATTACATAGTTCTACTGAGATTTCTGAGATTTCTACTGAGATTTGATGTGTTGAGGGATTATATTTCTAGAATTATTTTAAAATCAGTTATATGAATGAAAGTTGTCTATTTTTTTAAAAGAAAAAACGACACGAGATACTATAGTTTTCAAAAAAAAAAAAAAAAACGACGCGAGATATTTAAGCCATAAAATTAGGCGGTTTAAGTAGTATTGCACCCTCTTTATTATTATCTAATTGGGAATAGAATAAAGAAACATGCACTAAGCATGTATCTATATTACTCAAATCCATATACCAACAGGAAACAACAAATTTGGAAAAAAAAAAAAAACTCGAATTGGATTTTATTAATGATTTGATGATCATCTCTTTATTACATGACGATGATGATGAGCAGAATACAGAGATATACAGAGACATATATAATATGAAGAGCATCAAAGTTTTCTACTTAAGCTTTTATCCTAGTTTGGGTAGCAGCGACCGGAGGAGGACATCCTCTGTCACATCCACTGATGCAA
This sequence comes from Corchorus capsularis, assembly GCA_001974805.1. Taxonomy (NCBI): domain Eukaryota; kingdom Viridiplantae; phylum Streptophyta; class Magnoliopsida; order Malvales; family Malvaceae; genus Corchorus; species Corchorus capsularis. Next base: position 18,766 of record AWWV01015027.1, read on the forward strand.
GCGACTGCTTGTGGGGGCTGCAGATTCTGGCAGGCGGCCAAGCACTTGTTGAGGCATTCTTGTCGTGTCTCTGCAATTGTCGGCCCTGCAAATAAAACCATCATCATCGTAACCATCACCATTGCAATCTTAGCATTTTGGTTCATCTTTTTCCCCACCTCCATGCCTCAAATATTTCTTAGTTAATCAAAACCGGAATTGATATAGGATAATAGGAGTATTATATTAGTGTATATCTGCTAGAAATGAAGAAAAACAATTCAAGCCGATCAACTATTTATACATATAGCTTATTATAAAATAGAAATCTGTTTGGGTTTTATTTACAAATATGGGTATTGTATAGTAGGAAAATGTCTTACCTAAAAAAAGGAGATATCTGTAATAAGAGAAATTATTACATGGGTCGGACCCATCACGTCAGATATGGTCCGTCCAATGTAATCACGACACATCAGCTACTCTAGCCGTGCCATATGGACCCACCGTTAATGTCTAACTCACGTTAAAGTGTAACGTTAATAATCCCTGATAATCCAACGTTTATACCGTCTCTTCCATAGTCAACGCTTCAACAAACTGAAAAAAACCAAAATCAAATCGAAAATTGTTACGTGGCTTCAGAATTCAACATCCAAAATTAATTAGGGTTCATACCGCTCCAAGAAAAATTGACTGGTTTCCTTACAATTGATAGATGGATGCGCAATAAGGAACAATTTCGACTGAATCTTGCTCACTGCTTCTTTCTTTTATACAAAAGTTTTTATCATACAAAAATTGATTGCCTTTCTTTTTATTTTGCGAATGAAAAAGTTGTTTTTTGTAAACGATTATCATGTTCTTTTTGGGCATGAATGAGTTTTTATTTTCTTTTTACTAAATTTCCTTGCTAGTTCTCATATTATCATGTTGTAAATGTGAGATTTTCTCCTTGTTGGGTTTTCAATTTATTCTTTGGAGGGTTTTCTTTTGTTGTTGGTAAATGTTTGTGATTTTGCATAGCTCAAGCAATTATCATGGCTTCAAGGTTGTAAGCCATTGAAAGCAGCAAGGTGAGACATAAACCTTGTGCCCACTGCTACAGAAGAAGCAGAATCAATCTGCACATACAAGTTTGAAGAAGCAGAACCCTAATTAATTTTAGGTGTTGAATTTTGAAGCCGCATAGCAATTTTCGATTTGATGTTGGTTTTGTCAGTTTGTTGAAGCGTTAACTATGGAAGAGACGGTATAAACATTGTGTTAACAGGGATTATTAACGTTACTTTAAAGGGATGGCAGTCGGCGGATATCCGATCCGTCCGAATCCGCGGATAGTGATATATGGATACAGAGCGGATTTGGATAGTGAAACCACTATCCGTGGCGGATTCGGAGCGGATGCGGATAGTACCCCTCGAATATCTGCTATCCGAATCCGTTTATATATAAACAGATTTAGAGCGGATATCCGATCCGTATCCGCCCTATAAATCCATTTATTATCCTTTCAGCCCAAATATATTAGGTATTGAGACCCAAATGAGTTTTTAGTTTTATCTTAAGCACACTCCATTAAAAATCCCTAACAAAAGTGAGTTTTAATTAGATATTTGCTATATAAACGGATTAGGCGGAGGGGATACGGATAATAGAAGGTGGTGGCGGAGTGGATTTGGATACTAGTTTTAAAAAATAGGCGGATATTTGGCGGATGCGAATATCACTAATTTTAAACGGATACGGATTCAGATAGTGAGATTTAGGCAGATATCCGACCTGCTGCCATCCCTGAGTTTAACGTGATTTAGTCATCAACGGTGGGTCCATATGACATGGCTAGAAGAGTTAACGTGTCGCAATTATATTGGACGGACCCATATCTAACGTGGTGAGTCCGTCCCATGTAATAATTTCTCACTAATGTCTAATTTGGGTAACATGTACATATATCTGTATTGTAAACAGATTGTGCTGTTTGGATTTTCATTAACCTACTTTCTTTATTAAGAACATTTTTTTTCTTTAGTAATACAAGTGAAATCAAACAAGATTGTGCTATCTGGATTTTCATTAAGCTCCTTTCCATATTAAGAAAATTCTTTTTTTAAGTGGTACAAGTGAAATCATACAGATTCTACCATCTGGATTTTCATTAACCTACTTTACTTATTAAGAACATCCTTTTTTTTTTAATGATACAAGTCAAATCTCATTATAATCAGAATCCCAAATGTAAGAATCCAAGCCAAACTAAGAAATTACCTTGAATAATCTACTCACCAAAACTATCAAACAAACAAATAAATAAACTAAACTCATATTCCATTGAACCCGAGTTGAGTTAACATGTATAAACTCATATTCCTCTTTCTAACAACTCGATCGGGTGCTTATTAAAATTATTCTTTAACATATGTTGTTTAATACTAAATTACAATGAGAAGGGATCAACTTACACTTGTATCTTTTTGTGGAATTTAAATTTGGTTAATCTGATCGTTGAATTCTAAATTCAAATTATATGTATATTGTTATAATCTTATTTATTTTAACTAATAAGTGGTTGATTCAAGTGGTTTGGCACTTGTTCCCCTTAAGTAAGGTCTGAGTTCGAATCTTGTGAATGAAAAAAACCATTGTTAGGAGAGATTTACCCCCATAATGAGCCAACCGGTTCGAACAAATTTGTTTAACTTATAAATATACCAAAAAAAAATCTTATTTATTATAATCGGGGATACTATGCATGCACACCGGCACCGCCTATATATTATTTTAATTATTTATATACATACATATATAATTACCAACAAATTATTAGTTCAATTCAATTCAAGGTCTCTACCCGATGATGTTAAGAACACAAGTTCAATTCTTTATAAGGGTATTCTATTAGATTCCAACTAATTCGCAATCAAACCATGTAGGATGCAATTGGGGAATCTCTCTAGACGCCTATCAATTTTTGAATTTAGTTAGACCTTGCGAAAGGAAAATTGAGCTCTTTGCACTCAATTGAACCCTCTTTTCGGCCATCGCCCAAACCTCCTATATAAGGTAAACACTTAATTAGTGGTAACCGCGGTTCGAATCTGAACTGACAATTTCTGGTTCCAGAAATATTAGAATCAGAACCTTAATTCCTTTAGGTAGATGTTTCGGTTCCAATATATTCCTTTAGGTAGAGTTTCGCACTAAGCATGTATCTATATTACTCAAATCCATATACCAACAGGCAACAACAAATTTGAAAAAAAAAAAAAAACAAGAACTCGAATTGGATTTTATTAATGATTAATTTGATGATTATCTCTTTATTACATGATGATGACGAGCAGAATACAGAGACATATATAATATGTAGCGCCTGTGTGATCAATGTTTTCTATTTATCCTTTTATCCTACTTTGGGTAGCAGCGGCCGGAGGAGCACATGCTTTGTCACATCCACTGATGCAAGTGTATATTCCTGGTGGCTGCAGAATCTGGCAGGCGGCCAAGCACTTTTGGAGGCATTCTTGTTGTGTCTGTGCAACTGTCGGCCCTGCAAATAAAACCATCATCATCATAACCATTACCATTGCAATCTTAGCATTTTGGTTCATCTTTTTCCCCACCTCCATGCGCCTCAAATATTTCTTCGTTAAGCGAAAGCGGAATTGATATAGGAGTATTATATTAGTGTATGTATATCTGCTAGAAATGAAGAAAAACAATTCAAGCTGATCAACTATTTATACATATAGCTTATTATAAAATAGAAATCTGTTTGGATTTTATTTACAAATATGGGTATTGTATAGTAGTAAAATGTCTTACCTAAACATAGGAGATATCTGTAATAATTTATTATTGAATAATTATTGTCTAATTTGGGTAGCATGTATATTATATATTTGTATTCTATACAGATTCTGCGGTTTGGATTTTCATTAACCTACTTTCTTTATTAAGAACATTCTTTTTTCTTTAGTAGTACAAGTGAAATCATACAGATTATGCTATCTGGATTTTCATTAACATCCTTTCCTTATTAAGAAAATTTCGTTTTTAAGTGGTACAAGTGAAATCATACAAATTCTGCTGTCTGGATTTTCATCAATCTACTTTATAAGAAAAATTTTTAATGATACAAGTGAAATTTTATTGTAATCAGAATAAATTTTTATATGTCCAAACGTAAAAATTCAAGGCAAACTAAGAAATTACCTTGAATAATATACTTCCAAAACTACCAAACAAACAAATAAATAAACTAAACTCATACTGTTGAACCCTGGACCTCACGGTCCATGCACGGTGCACTCACCAATTGAGTTAACAACTCGGGTACTTATTAAGAATATTCTTTAACATATGTTGTTTAGTACTAAATTATTATGAGAGGGATCAACTTACACTTAGTGTAGTTACAACCTTTTCTCTTTCTTTTTTTTCTTTTTTTTTCTATTTTATATCTTTTGTTGAATTTAAATTTGGTTAATTTGAATCTTAAATTCAAATTATTATATGTATATTATTATAATCTTATTTATTATAATCGGGATACCATGCATGCACACCGCCTATATATTATTTTAATTATTTATATACATATATAATTACCAACAAAATATTAGTTGAGATGGTAAGTACATGATCTCTACTCGATGATGTTAAGAACACAAGTTCAATTCTTTATAAGGGTATCTATTAGATTCCAACTAATTCGCAATCAAACCATGTAGAATCCAATTGGGGGAATCTCTCTGGACGCCTATCAATTTTTGAATTTAGTTAGACCTTCCTAAAGGAAAATTGAGCTCCTTGCACTTAATTGAACCCTCTTTTTGGCCATTACCCAAACCTCCTATATAAGGCAAACACTTAATTAGTGGTGACCGCGGTTCGGATCTAAACTGACAATTTCTGGTTCCAGAAATATTAGAATCGGAACCTTAATTCCTTTAGGTAGATGTTTCAGTTCGAAACCAGAACCTCTTTTTTTTTAAAAAAAATATTTTAAATATTTGTAAAAGATAATGTAATATTTAAATAATGAATTATTTATAAGTTTAAAAATAATAATATAACTAAGAACAATAATATGGCTAGAATTATAATCATTAAACAATTAAATAACATAATATTAATATCAAAGTATAAAAAATAAATAAGAAAATTAATAGATATATTATAGATTTATAAATATATAAATAATTAAAAAAGTCGAAAATCAGTTCCAGTTTGGTGACCACTGTTCCAGTTCAATTTCACGGTTCGAACCGAACTGTGGCCACCTCCAACCTAAGATATAGCCTCTCATATGCTGACTCTCCAACTCTCACTACATATAGGATCCTACCAACTTGGACTGTTGGAGAGGGTCCTCTTCGATCACCTGAGGGCCGAGGTCTTCCTTTAACGATTCCCTCTCTTGCAGGTCACTTGGAGCTCTCTCTATTACGAATTTGGACCACAACACATTTTGGAATCAACAATTATCTAACTATAGGAATAGAATAAAGAAACTTGCGCTAAGCATAATCAAATCCATATATACCAAGAACAATCTAGAAAAATAGACAAAGTTGTAACTTTTTAAGCTCAAATCGAATTGGATTTTATTGATGATGATCATGATCTCTTTATTACATGATGATGATGAGGAGAATACAGAGACATATATAAGGAGAGCTTGTCAATGTTTCCTACTTATCCTTTTATCCTACTTTGGGTAGCTGTGGGAGGATATTTGGCACACTCTATGTTACATTGCTTGATGCAATTGGCTATTTGTGGGGGCGGCAGAAGATCGCAGCCCTGCAAGCACTCGTCGAGGCATTCTTGGCGTGTCTTTGCGATTGTCTGCCCTGCAAACAAAACCATCATCATCATAACCATCACCATTGTAATCTTAGCATTTTGATTCATCTTTTTCCCCACTTCCATGCCTCAAAAATATTTCTTAGTTAAGCAAACCGGAATTGATATAGGACTATTATAGTGTATTTGCTAGAAATGGAGAAAAACAGTTCAAGCTGATCAAATATTTATATAGCTTATATAAAATAGAATTATGCTTGGATTTTATTTACAACTATGGGTATTGTATAATTTCTCATCTGGCTTACCATATCTATACTATATATAAAAGTACGAATAAGGGGAAACTTTATGTTTTCCGATTGTACCTTTTTTTTCAAGTATTTTTCTAAATTGTCATTATTAAAAATTTAATTTTAGGTTTTATATATTTACTATGCCCAATTTAATTTTTTATATAAAATACTATAAATTTATTTTCTACAAAATAGAATTTCATTTAAAAAATTAATTATAAAATTTAAAGTCTGACCGGACTTTCCTAATGCTAGATTTAAATTAGTTGTAATACCCTACATACTAGGATTTGAGGTATAATAACTCCTAAATAATGCTTAAAGGATAATAAATACTATATAATTTTTTTAAAAAAACGTTAATTATAAATTTTCAATTTTTGCCACTTCTCTCACGCTAGATTTTTCAATTGCAATAGGATTTCAATAAGTTTATAAGTCCTAACCTAAGGATAATAATTTACTCCCTACCCTATAGAAGAAGTTGAATTTCGTAGATTATCGAAATTTCATAATGTGGCAACCAAAATTTCATAATGTGGTTATCAAAATTTCATAAAAGGTAATCAAAATTTCATAGTGAGATTAAGGAAATTCTATAGGGAAGTTATCAACATTCCATATGGAGGTTATCAAAAGTTCATAGTATGGTTATCCAAATTTCATAGCGTACCAAATCAACCTTTCGCTTAATGTGGGATTCAAAATTTTATATTAAGGTCATCAAAATTAATTTCATATAGAGGTTATCACAATTTTATAGTATGGTTATCAAAATTTCATATGATGGTATCAAAATTTCATAGTGTGGTTATCAAAGTTTGACAGGGAGGTTATCAAAATAATATAGCGAGATTATCAAAATTTCATAATAAGTAGGAGAAAAGATTTTATAAATTAAATATCAAAGAAATCTCATACAACACGTGTCAATGAAAATAAGCATATTTTTAGAAAATGAAAATGACAATGGAATGGAAATCTTAAACTAAAAATATAAATATTTTCAAATTCCATTCAATTGCCATTTCCATTTTCCAAACATATACTCATTTTCATAGAAAGACTTATTAAAATTTAATAGTTAGGTTATCAAAGTTTTATTGGGAGTTTATTAGAATTTTATAGGATAATTATCAAGATTTCATAGTATGGTTATTAAAATTTAATAAAAATATTTTATTAATACACGTTTAGCCACGTGCAACGCACTTGAAAGCTAAGACTAGTAATAGGAAAATGTATCACCTTAAAAAAAATCAATAATATATACTACATATTAATTTTATACACTCTGGAAAAGACTAACGACCCCTTTCAACTTTAGGAAAGAGCTAATCGCCCTGTTTTCGTCATTGAATCATTTGGTTTTTTACTTAATCGCCCTCAATTCACACTTGATTTCTGTTTGTTTTGGGCCATTAAAGTATTCTGATATATATTTGGTTCATGCCCCCTGGATTATGCTCTTTGTTAGTGGGTTTTAAATGAATTTAGGGATTCACACTTGATGCATTCCTTTTGATGCTAATTAGTTTCCCATTTTTTTTCACTTGCTTATTTGGAATTAAAATTTTTAACGTTTTGTTTCAGATGCCCAGTTCTACAAAAGTTTTTCAACCATTGACTGATAATTTTTTCACTCTAGCATTGTATTGTTAATTTTATATAGTTGCACTATTTCATTTGTACTCTAAATTTCAAGGAAATTTCTTTAGATATATCCAATAGTTATATCGTATTTGTAACTCATATTAATAATTACTAATTGAATTCATGATACCATGGATTAGTTTCAAATTTTTACGACTTCCTGAGAAATGCATAATGGTAACATTATTATTCTCTATAGTTTTGTCATATTACAAATATATGCACTGTAGGATTATTTGGTTCAAGACAATTAACTACTATTAGTAAAGGTTTCCAATGTGATTTTACCAAAAAAAGAAAAAAAGGATTTTAATATAATGCAAGACTGAAAGGCTTTTTGATGCGTAGTGTCTCTTTTGATCTTTAGATTTAGAGAGTTTTTTTTTTTTGCCAAAAGATTTAGAGAGTTCAAAGTGTTTACTTTTTTTTTTAAAAGCGAAAGTGTTTACTCAATTGGAGAATATCAAGTTCAGTGAGTTTTTTTAATGCTCAATAGGTTATCAATATTTCAATATTCCAGGGGTTAAATTTAGTATTTGTAAATTACTTTTTCAAATCTGAGAAACCTAAAAATACACTTGCCCTCAGTGCCCCCACCCTGTATCTGTCATGACTATAACAAAACGATTGTAATGAAAAGACTCCGCAGCGCTAGCGCGGAGTAACCCTCTTGTAATTATTATTATAATAGAAAAAATAAATATGGACGAGCTTATTTGGCCCTTCATCAGGTGTTAATAATATGAGCATTGAGCAGTCCTTGGAGAAAATTTTTCAGACCAGGCTGGCCTTAAGAATAAACTTTATAAATATAAAGCAAAAGTCAGACCCGAATGCGGCCAGCCGCCCCGACCTATGAGCACCTCAAGTTACAAATTTTACAAATTGGTTGACTATCAATTTTAGGCGTTACAGATTGCCGGAATAGCCACTTTGCCCACTGAACTTTGCAAATGTTAGATAGATTGCCCCTAACTTTAAATTGTGTCATTTTTCCCCTTTAATTTGGAAAATCATGCCAATTTACCCCATGACATGACGACATGACAAACAGATCCATTAAGTCCCACCAGATTTGCTGACGTGGCTTTTCCATGTCAGCTCACATATGGGGCCAACCTAGCATTTAAGATCTTGCGGGCCCACATGAGCACTAACATGGAAAAGCCACGTTAGTAAATTTGGTGGGACTTAATGGAAACAGTCACGTGAAAGGGCCGGGTATTGTCATGATTTTTCAAAGTCAAAGGGAAAAGTAGCTCAATTTAAAGTTTAATGGGCAATTTGTGCTAAATTTGCAAAGTTCAGGTGTGCAAAGTGGTTATTCAACCGTTACAGATTGTACTAATTGGTTGATTTTCATGTCTTATAGATTCTAACGTTTTCAGGCATTACATAGTGTACTAGTTGAATGATTCTAACATTTTCAACCGTTAGAGATTGTATTGGTTAATTGATTTTCATGCATTATTGATTGTACTAGTTGGTTTATTTTCATGCGTTACAAATTACTTTGGTTAGCTAATTTTCTATCAATTTCATATTTTCATGCATTATGGATGTTACTAGTTGGTTGATTTTCATGAGTTATAAATTGTTTTGATTGGCTAATTCTAACAACTTCAGACGTTACAGATTGTATTAGTTGGCTAATTCTAGCATTTTCATGCGTTACAGACTGTATAGGTTGGCTGATTTTCATAGGTTACAAATTGTGCGTGTTTACCGTATTCTTTTAATATTTTAACATTTTCAGGCGTTACAGATTATACAGGTTTGTCGATACTAACATATTAGGCGATACTGATTCTAACATTTTCAAGCGTTACAGATGATACTGGTTGGCCGATTCTAACATTTTAGACGTTACAGATTCTAACATTTTCAGACGTTACAGATTGTACTAGTTGGTTGATTTTCATGCGTTATAGATTGTATAGATTGGTTGATTGTAACATTTATAG
>AWWV01015029.1:0-72243 GCA_001974805.1 Corchorus capsularis
TGGGGATTGTTTTCCATTTCCCGTCGGGAATGGGGAATGGTCCCCCCGCCCCGGATCCGACCCCGTAATATAAAATATTTTCATAAGTGTATATATATATATATATATATATGTTAAATAAAATCACTAAATCACTAATCAAACTATAAGTAACTACATCACTAATCACACATAAGTATATATATATATATATATATATATGTTAAATAAAATCACATATGAATAATTTCAAATTTATATTTTAATATGTATTTTGTTTTTTTAATAGTGTTGTATATATTTATTAAAAATATACAAACTAACTAGACTAAAAAAGACAAACTAATTATTGTTATTTGTTATGGTACTTAAATTTTTTTTTGGCAGTTATGGTACTTAAATTAATTAATACTAATATTATGTTTATTTGAATTTTTATAAAATTTTTATTTAATAATACCATAAAGAATGTTTTCAATAATATAATAAATATAATATTTTTTTATTAAAATTGGGGAATGGGGATTCCTCGTCCCCGTTAAATCCCCGCGGGGTTGTGGATGAGGGACTTATTTCATTCCCCTCCGGGATGGGGACGAGGACGGGGAAAGGGTTCCTAAGTCAGGGACGGGGACGGGGAGTATACCCCCAGCATATTCCCCGCCCCGTTGACATCCCTATGCCTAGACCTGAAGGCCCGCCCGAAAAATGGGAGGGTTTGGGCAAAAATTTAAGGCCCCAAAGTCGGGTCTTGGACAAAGAAATAGGGCCTGATTAAAAAATGGGCCGGACCTTGGTTTTAGTGTTTTAGGCCCGAGCCCGATCGGCCCGACCCGTATTATATATATAAAAAAAATATAATTAAATAATTATATTTAAACATAATAAAATTGAATCATTTATACGTATACATTAATTATAACTTGTAAACTTTATTAAAATTTCATCTTTTTATCACAATTATTTTGATTTAATTTGTTATTAGATTATAGATAAATTTTAATGTTTAAATTTTATTTTTATTAAAAAATTAATTATTATTTTATTTTAAAAAATAAATATGGACGGGCTTGTGCGGGTTTAGGACATGTGTTTAAAAATATGGGCGGGCATTGGACAAAAATTGAGGCCCATTCTTCGGGTCTGGCCGGGCTTGGACAAGCATATATTATACAAATATTAAGCAAAACTCGGCCTGAACCCGGCCCGGCCCATGAGCACCTCTATTTGTGGCGAAAGTTATTTTTGACTGGAAAAGTCAAACCGACCTGAAAAGCTAATCTTGATGTTTATACATTTTAAAAGCACTTCAGGACATTAAATCACTTCAATATCTTTTTCTCTTCCCTTTTTAAAATATCTTTTTAGGCATTTTATTAAGTCTTTTGTGTTTCTACCACACTTTTTCTACCACAATACCGAACATTAGTTATATTTTTCTATCTTTAATTTAAAAGAGAGTGTTTTTGAAAATCATTTCTTTCAAAACCGAGCTAACCCTTTGTTTGAGGGTGAAATTGGCATGTGGGAAGATGAAAAACAGCTTTTTAGAATGAAAAAAAAAAAAAAAAAAAAAAAAGAATGAAAACAGCTGTGTGGTTGTGAGATTAATAATCGCGGCTATGAGATAAAAAAACAACGGTGAAAAAATATGTGTTTTTGGTCTTGTCCAGGGATATTGTTGGACTAGGCTTAACACAATCAACTCCAATTTTGTCAAGTTCAACCTCTCATTCTCTCAATTTTTGGTAAATTTTTACCTGTTATATATATTACGTGGCATAATGCTCTAATGGAGGCCTTAGAAGCAAAATCCCACTTATGTTTGTTGGGAATATTTCTTTTTTTAGTTAGACTTAATTTGTTACCCATTTCCAGAAATCACCAACAAATACATAAATTAACTACTATAATCTTTATTATCTAATTATTATGAATGAATAGAATAAAGAAACTTGCACTAAGCATACCCAAATCCACAAACCAACAACAAATTCGAAAAATAGGCTACAAATTAGCAACTTTTTAAGCTCAAATCGAATTGCATTTCATTGATGATATGATCATCTCTTTATTACATGAGCAGAAGACATACATTATAAGGAGAGCTTATCAAATCTTTTCTACTGATCATTTTATCCTACTTTTTGGGTAGCAGCTGGAGGAAGTGAGGCACACTTTTTCTCACATTCTTCGATGCAATGGGCTTCTTGTGTTGGTGGCAATTTATCACAGCTGAGCGGGCACTCATTGAGGCATTGTTCTTGTGTCTCTGCAATTGTCGTCCCTGCAAATAAAACCATCATCATCATGACCATCACCATTGCAATCTTAGCATTTTGATTCATCTTTTTTCCCACCTCCATATGCCTCAAGTATTTCTTAGTTAAGCAAACCGGAATTGATATTATATTTGGCTAGAATTGGAGCAAATCAATTCAGCTGATCAAATATTTATATTGCTTTTTAAACAGCAATCTGTTTGGATTTTATTTACACAAGTATATATGGATAGCTATTGTATAATTTCCCAGCTGGCTTACCATATACTAATAGGAAAATATTTGTAATAATCTATTGAATTAGTCTAATTTGGGTACAGATTATGCTCTCTGATTTTCATTAACCTACTTTCCTTATTAGCAATATTCTTTTACAACCATATTGTGTTGATAAGATATAATATTTAGATTTCATTAAAATCAATTGTTATTTCCTTATAATCATTTTTCTTAAGAGGATATATAATAATTGGAAATCTCATCAAATCTCATGTTTGGTCGAAATGGTAAGCAGTATTAACCTTAACAAGGGTAAGAATACAACTCCAATCATTTAGAAGCGCATTTGTTGAAAAGGTAATTTATATATATCCATTACATTCTCACATCCAGTTATCATTTTTGGACCAAAAAGAGGGCTTCTATCAACGAAAAATTCTATTATGTTTTGTTAATTTTGTTACACATACATGCATGTGTATGTATATATTATTATAACATAATAACATAATTTTGAATCAAACCATAATACAGTCAATTTTTTGTTCCTAACATATAGCAGGGTACCTTGATTTATGCGTTCAGTGGTAATCTTTGAATCCGGAAACCAAAAGAACCCTTAGGAATAGAATAAAGAAACATGAACTAATTAAGCATATACTCAAATCCATATACCAACAACAAATTTGAAAAAAGAAATGAAAATTTGTAACTTTCTATAAGCTCAAATCAAATTGGATTTTATTGATCATGATGATCATGGTCTCTTTATTACATGATGATGAGCAGAATACAGAGACATAATTAAGGAGAGAGTGTCAAATGTTTTCTACTTATCCTTTTATACTAGTTTGGGTAGCAGTAGGAGGAAATTTGGCACACTCTCTGTTACATTGCTTGATGCAAAAGGCTAGTTGTGGGGGCTTGGCATTATCGCAGCCGGGCAAGCACGCGTTGATGCATTCTTGTTGTGTCTCTGCAATTGTCTGCCCTGCAAACAAAACCATCATCATCATCATCATAACCATCACCATTGCAATCTTAGCATTTTGATTCATCTTTTTCCCCGCCTCCATGCCTCAAATATTTCTTAGTTAATCAAAACCGGAATTGATGTATATGAGAACAAAGGTATGTGTAATGTGTTGTATTCATATGGTCATGAATTATATATACACAAATGGTAAGAGAAATTATACATAAAAAAAATTATTATAGGGATTATAGTTAAAGGAAAATTATCTAAGAATTAAAAATTGATGACCATGATTTTTTGCCCTTGAATATTCTTTCCATTTTGGCTCATACTTTTCTTCCCCTTCCTGTCTAACATTCTCATTCATACACTGATAAAATTAAATACTTATAACAACAAGGACGTTGGCCAAGAGATTGATCATGAATTCATGATTCATGGCAGCACAATGAAAGGGATATGGTCAATGGAAAAATCATTCTGTATTTGAAAGAGAATCTGTCAAATGATAGCCTGATTTTTGTAGTAAATGTAAATGAATTAAATAGAGGGGGAATTATTTTTAGGTGTAATCATAGGTTAAAATTACCCTAAATTTGTAATGATATATCATTTTCTTAGGTCTATAGACCTGCTCAAGGGCTGGATTACCCGCCCAAACCAAAAGGTCCGTCCGGAAAATGGGAGTTTGGGCCTGAAAAATGGGTCTTGGACAAAGAAATAGGGCTTGATTAAAATATGTGTCGGGCCTTATTTTGGTGTTTTAGTTCCGAGCCGGACCCATATTATATAAAAATAATATAATATAATTAAATAATTATATTTATACATAATAAAATTGAATATTTTATAAGTATACATATATTAATTAGAACTTGTAAACTTTAAGAAAATTTAATCTTTTATCACAATTTATTTTGATTTAATTTGTTATTAGGTTATATATAAATTTTAATGTTTAAATTTTATTTTTTATTAAAAATTTTAATTATTATTTTATTTTAAAAAATAAATATGTGCGGGTTTATGCGCGTCTTGGATAAAAATTGATGTCCGTTCTTTGGGCCGGGTCACACTTGAACAAGCATATATTATACAATTATTAAGCAAAAGTCTGGCCCGACCCCGCTCATGAGCACCTCTCTAGTATGAGGTTTAGCATAATTCTCCACTTGTGTAACTACACACTTTACCTACTTTACCCCTTTTAAAAAGTTTAAGAAAATAAAAAAGGAAATCAATAATTTTTAAATTTATTAAAAAAATTTAATTAAAAAAAAAAAACTCTCATGCCACTTGCTCTAGTACTATACGTCCACCGTCTCTACGATTTGCTAAGATCGTTATTGCGAATTTTATTGACAAATCATTTCTCTCTTGATTTCTTTCACATGTTTCATTTTGGTGTAAAACAAACCTTTCTCCAAATGTAATAATCGTATAATAGTCAACTTTTTTGGTTTTGAATTTACATTTGCTGGAAATTAGATTGGCCGTGGTGGGAATGGAACTATGAGGTGTGTTTTTTCCTTTCTTTTTATTTTTTTTTCCCCTTCCGGTTTAAAAAGGATTTCTCTTGGCTGGAAGTTTTAAAGAGGAATTGGATTCCGGTAGAAATTGTGGGAACTGGGAACATGGAATTCATTTCTTTTCTTTTCTTTTTTTTAAATCTCTTAAGAGGGGTAAAATGGGTAAGATATATAAAATTGATTACAACAATGGAAAATATGTTAAACCTTAGACTGAACTTCAGAAAATGATGCATAATTTAATTGTCTTATTAAGAAATTATATTAATAATTGAACTCTATATATCTATCTATTGAGACCTGCAAGTTGGTTGAGTCCAATTTTAAATACTTGGGTCAATTAAAAAATTAAGTATCGTATAATTATTGAAACATGTATAATCATGTACCAACATTGAGAGCAGTGGATAATAAGCATTGAATTACTCCATCAGGAAATTAAAGAGAGAAGTATATATGCATAAAAAATAGTACTTTATTGATTAATTCATTTATCCTCAAGTTCAATCCAATACATATAGATAGACTTTAATATTTATTCCAGGAAATGAAATACTAGTAGATAGGAAAAACTTTGATCAAAACACTCCATAACTCTTGCACTTCTGATAGCAGGAATTCACATAGCTTCCCATTTTCTCCTTGTCTGAAAAAAATAATCAGGAAAATAAATTGTCAGAATCACAGTATTAATATATTCTTATTAAAGAAACCCAACAAAAATAAACATATACATATATATATATAGGGTTTTAAAATGTTACCGGAATGAAGACCGGCGGGCATGGATTTAGCACATTTATTAGTACAGTTGTAGGTCTGCTCTTCATGAAGCAAATTGCAGCCTGCCATGCAGGTCTTGAAACAGATATTGAAGATGAACGGAATTTTGGGGCATTTCTTTGCACACTTTTCATCACAAGAATTGCCAGCCGGAGGCAGGGGGGTTTCCGGAGTTGATGGGATTGTTGGCGGCAGAAATGGTGGAGTTTGAGGAGTTGCTGGCGGCAGCAATGGTGGGGTTTGAGGAGTTGCTGGCGGCAGCAATGGTGGAGTTTGAGGAGTTGCTGGCGGCAGCAATGGTGGGGTTTGAGGAGTTGATGGGGGCAGCAATGGGGTTTCCGGCGGCGATGGGGTTGTTGGAGCGGCGGGAGTGTCAGGTTCAGGTGGCAAAGGGGTTTCCGATTCCGGCGAAGGAGCCAGAGGGGCTTCGGGAGCCATGGCGGCATCGAAAGTTAGAAAATCATCAGTGCCAAAACTATCGAGGCCTAGAAAATCTGATTCTCGAGCGGCCATTGCTATGGCTGAACTTGAGATCAGAAGCAGAGCAAAAGCTGTGATCAGATTAATTCGCTTCATAGCTTTGGCTCACTTACTGGATCAAATAATGAAAAAGAAACTGTGTTTGAGAAATTGAAAGAAAAAATCAGACAAGTTTTTGTGTTGATTTTGTTGGTTATGAAACTCATTACGAAAAGTCACTATTTATAGGCTCGGAATTGGACGTTTGCGCATGCATGTGTAGATAGAGTTATGTTTGCCCCAAATTATGGTCTGTTTTAGAAGTTCTAAACGGAATAAGAGGTATGAATGAAAATGAGTGTCGTAATTTTTGAACATTTACACCTATAATTGATTAATGATTGATAGAGTGATAATTGAAGACTTAATATTAATTCATTCCGAAATTGTTGTATTAAAACACCAAAATATATGTAATCTAATCCAATTCGAATTATTGTACATACACCTTAATCAACTTTTGCACTGCTTTTCTTCGTCATTCCAGCTCAAAGAAAAACAAAAAACTCAAATATATGAGCATACGGGATAGTTTCCATGCACATGCAATGCAATTTATATAATTATCCAATCATAAAAAGGATTATGTAAAATTTCATCATTTGTAAATGGGGATTTTATGGTGAATAATCTTATAAGTTTTTGAATTATAATTGGTTAAGTTGTTTAATAAAAAAATTGCACTTGATATGCTACCTAAGTACCTATTTTCAAGAATTTTATTGTACAATTGAATATATTAGCTTCTCCGATTGATTTGGATGGTTATGAAGTTTCTTATTGGGTTAATATGAAAGTTTTTTTTTTTCGACCAAGAGACAACCTGTCAAATCTCCAACTATTATAATTCTAATGGAGTCGAAAATTTTCAAGTTTGTCACGTGAGAAAGCCATTCAAGCTAGAATTGAACAGCTTCAAGTTCGGGAAGAATTGAAATTCTGAAATTAAAACAGCCTGAATTAAGCATGTGATCATTTTGAATAAACTCTTACAAATTACAATCCCCATGACTAATGCAAATTGAAGAAAACAGAGAAATTTCTTCACAGAGTCCCCATAATCAAAGTGATTCTAAAAGATTGTAAAGGAAATGCAGATTGAAATGAAATTGATAAACTAATTGAAAAGTTGATCCTTTAAAAATAGAAATTTCCTGTCCTTCCCTTTCTTCCCAATCATTATCACATTAATCCTTCTGCACTCTGCAGATTGAAAACAGAGAACATTTCTTGACAGAGTCCCCATAATCAAAGTGATTCTAAAAGATTATTATAAAGGAAATGCTAATTAAAATGAAACTGATAAGCTATAATTTCGTAATTACTGGTAAACCAACATTACACCAACACCTATTACCTCACTATGTCACCATAGGCTTCTCCTAGTAGTTAAAGCTTTAAACCCCATCTATAAATAAGTGCCAAATTCAAGCTTTTAACTCCACACAACTCACAACAAAAAAAAATTACATTGTTATAAAAGTCTGAGAGAAATGGAAGGGATTAGTGCTAAGAAAATGGTGGTGAGTTTGATGGTGTTGATGATGGTGGTGTTAGCTCAAGGGCAAGCCGAAGCCGAATTAGGGTTCAAAAACCCTAATGCCGATACAGGACTTTGCGCTAGTAGTTGTGGAGCTAGGTGCCTTCCTCGCCTCTATCCTCCACGAATTGCCTTGTGTTTTGGTATTTGCATGATTGGGTGCAAACTTCGTCCCTCAGAAGCTGTCTTCAAATGTACTAACGGTTGTGCAAATTCCATGGTCAACAGCTACAAACCCACTGGTATAATTGATCAAATCTCTCTCAAAAACTATTTGTGTTTGATTTTGTAGCTAAAATATATTTATATCCTAATGAACTTTTTTTATCCATTTAATTTTAATTCATGAAATGTTGAATTACTGATCTTATGGGGTGTTTTGGATTGTTGCAGCTGCTGAGAGAGTGGAAAACATTGTTGGTTCATGCTATCAGACTTGCAAGCAGAACAGTATCAACTAGCTATAGCAAGGAGGATGCAATCACTTTGCTAGTATTTTAGTTTATGATTGTTTGATTAAGTTGGGTCAATAAGTTGAGTAAAAGTGTTAAGAATGAAATAATAATCAAGTCTAGGGCTTGATTAAAGCTCAAGTGGTTTGAGTTACTATATATGTGTGATTCAATCTACATTTGAATGTTTGATGTTTAATGAATAAAACAGAGGATATCAATTTCTCTTATTAGTATATTTTTCATTCTTTGTTATGGCTAAGGAATTATCTCATTATATCTCTAAATATTTCTCTATAGAATCAAAGAATTCAAAGCAATTCATCAGCAGGGTTAATTTATAATAACAATCTTGTGATTTGTGAATTTGACCTGTTTGAGTGAATTGAATTCTAATGAAATCATAAACAGAGGATTTTAAATGGGAAAAGTTTGATGAGTTTCTCTATAGATATGTGCTAATAACTATTCAAAACTCAAAAAAAAGATCTTAAGCAAACTTTTGGAACTTGGAAGTTGGAACCAGCAAACGTTCCACACTACACTTAAGTGACCCAAAACCATTATTATTAATATAATAATCTTAATTTCTTCACTAGAACTCTATCTTTGCTAATTAGTGATATTAAAATTGAACCCAACAATCAAATGTAAATTCTTGTATTGACTGACATATGGACATCCACTAGGTAGTGGACAACATTTAGTTACAGGCGTGCTCTAAGCCCATTATTGTTATTATTGACAAAAAAAAGAATAATAGCCAGATGGCCCATTTGTAAATTATAGTAGTGAAACAAGTCAAGTGTACTAAAAGAGTATAAAAATGATTATTTTGGCAACTAATGAAACTCAACCTTCTTATTTTAGTGAATTTCAATTTGTCTAATCTGCCATAACCCAAAAAAATCCAAACCCCAAAGTTTAATTTAACAAATTTCCATATTTATAAATCATATAAGTGGAGAAGAGCTTCTGACCACCTACACCTACCATTTTCTAGGGTCTATATAAACAAACCCTCCTTGTGAAGAACAGAAACAATACAAGCAAAGCAACTCTTGTTAAGTTCCAAAAACTTCATCTTTCCCCTTTGCAAAACACAAGCAAAAGGGAAAAAAGAAGAAGAAGAAATGGGAATAGCAAAGTCAATATTTTTAATGGCTTTTTTTGGTTTTTGGGTTGCTAGCAAATCAGTCCACCGCTGATTTCCAATCTTGCTATGTGGGTTGCTTCGTTTTGTGTGTTATTCAGCCACAAAACTCTGCTTTCTCTTGCGGTGTCAACTGCCTCAAGAGCTGTATTGTCCCAACCTCTACTTTGACAAGTCTTAGAGACAAGGATATCCAATATAATTTCTGCAAGCTTGGTTGTGCTACTTCCTTGTGTACCCATTTCAGCACCAAAGAAAATCCAGGTAATTAATTAACTTTCGTTATCTCTATCTCTTCCTTGTAATAATTACTAGATTTGATTGAATCATAAACTCAAGATTTTGTTTTGTTTTGTTTTGTATATTATTAGGTGGGAAAGAAGTTGGAAGATGTGTGGATTCTTGCTCAGGAACATGCACCAAGAAGAACTGAAAATGTTCATCAGATTGTAATAATATTGTTAATTGCCTACTTATCTAGTCCAAATGATATTCAATCAATAAAGTCTGATTTATATTTGGGTTTTTGTGTTTAAGTATATTTTTATTCTCCCATTTTTATGAAGAGGCTGTAGTTAAAATTAACTATAGTGAACAGTGTATTTAATTATTTGTTTTGGCATGTGCTAAGGACCCAACTTTGCAATGGATAACATTGGCTTCCACAAATTATGAGATGAAATTAATATTTTGAGAGTCACGGGCTGAATGTTCCAAATTGTAAAGTTGGCATAAATCTTCAACTTGGGGGACCACGTCTTACTAAATCTTCATGTCTTGGAAAACAATTGCTTTGGTTTTAGTCGGCAAATTAAAAATGGTAAATATATGTAATCTAAAAAAAAGGTAAATGTATGTATTTTGCTAAGGAGCTTTCACGAGACTAGGAGGGTAGTATTCGAATTTCGAACTCATACTCTTACATCATTTTTTCTAACCTCTTTACAGTTTGTTGCTACCCATTTGTGGAGAATGGGGTGCCCCATCGGGCATGCAAGAGTTTAGTAATAATCAGATCCAAGTTGTGATATGGCTACCGATCTATAGAGGATGGGGTCAAGCCATCATGCATTTGGCCGGGTAAATAAGTGTTGAAATTTTAGTTCCAACAATTAGACTTCGATCCCTAGCAACTTTTAGTATACTAGTTTTAGCTATTACGTGTGTTGCACGTGATGCAATGTGTTTAAATAAAATATTCATATGAAATTATGATAACCTCTCTATTAAATTATGATACTTACACTATTTTTTATGATCCCATTATGAAATTTTGATAATCTCCTATGAAATTTTAATAACGATACTGTGAAATTTCAAAAATCTTTTTATAAATTTTTTAAACTTTCTTATGAAATTTTGTTAACTTTCCTAAGGAATTTTGAAGACCTCAATATGAAATTTTGATAACTTCCCAATGAAATTTTGATAACCAACACTATGAGATGTTGATAACCTCCATATGATATATTGATAACCACTTTATAAAATTTTTTAAACCTCCATATGAATTGTTGGTAATCACACTTTAAAATTTTGATAATCACACTATGAAATTGTGATAACCTCGCTATGAAATTTTGATAAATCTTCCTATAAAATTTTAATAAACCTCCCTATAAAATTTCGATAACTTTCTTATGAAATCTTGATAACTACAAATTTTGATAAGTTCCCTATGATTTTTTGATAACCTTTAATCTCCCTATGAAATTTTGATCTACATACTATGAAATTTTGATAACCCTCTTATGAAATTTTGAAAACGAAACTATGAAGATTTGATAACCTTTATATGAAGTTTTGATATCCTCACTGAATTTTGATATCCTCCCTAAATTTTGGTATCATCCCTGAAATTTTGATTACTCCATCATAAAAGTTTAATAACCTTCCTAATTTGGTAACCATACTATAAAATTTTGATAACCTTCCCAGAAATACCACTATGAAATTTTTGTAATCAGATTTTGAAAATTTGATAACCTCTTTATGAAATTTTGATAACATCTTTATAAAATTTTGTTGACCCCTCTATGAAACTTTGAAAATCATATTATGTAATTTTGATAACCTCGCATTGAAATTTTGATAACAACACTATGAAATTTTGATAATCTTCATATAAATTTTGATAATCACTCTATGAGATTTGATAACCTTCTATCAAATTTTGGTACTCCTTATGAAATTGAGACTTTTATAACATTCATATGAAATTTTGATAACCACACTATAAAATTTTGATAACCTCCCGATGAAGTATTAGTAACCTTCTAATGAAATTTTGTTAATCACACTATGAAATTCGTATAACCTCGCTATGACATTTTGAAATCTTTTTGATAACCTTTCTATAAAATTGTGATAATTAACTACCCCATGAAATTTCAATAACCAACCTAAGAAATTTCAATAACCTGATCCTATGAAATTTTGGTAACTACACTGTGAAATTTTGGTAACCACACTATGAAATTTTGGTAACCACACTATGGAATTTTGATAACATCCTCATGGAATTATAATAACCATCTTATGAAATTTTGATAACCACATAGAGACAAGAAAAACAAAATCATAATACAAGGAAGAGATGGAGCTTCACTAACAATAGTATTGTACGTGTTAGTGTTGATGTTAGTTTAATTTTTTTATTGACATTTAAAAATTGAAATTAAAAGTAAAATATTAAATTCATATAATGGAATAATTTATAATTAAAAAATAAATGAAATAATTAAAAATATTACTCCTCAGTCCCATATTATCTATCCCTTTTGGGTCAAAGTTTTCTAACTTTGACCTTTATTTATAAAAAAGTTATATAAAAATAAATTTTAAAAAATTATGTTTTGATTAAATTAAGTCTTAACCTTTTCAAAACATATTTTTTGAAAAATTGATTGTATATATATTTTTTGCAATTAAAGGTCAAATGTATGATTAATTTGACCCAAAATGGACAGATAATATGGGACGGAGGGAGTATTTAGTAATGACAATTTAGAAATATGTTTTAAAAAAAAAGGTGCAATTCGAAATATGTTTTAAAAATAAGGGTACAATCGGAAAACATAAAGTTTCCTCTTATTCATATTTTTATATATAATATAGATAAAAAAAACAATCAAATCAAATATGGTTAATTTTTTTTCAGTTTCAGTGATTAGATTTTGATACTTAGTAGCTTCTAGCATGTATATAAAAAAACAATTAAATCAAATATGGTAAATATATTTATTTATGTAATAGTTATAGACAATTTGTTTGATTCAATTCAAGTATGAACTGAATTTAATTTTAAAAAAAATTAATTATAAGTTCGACTCTTATGAATAGAAGTTTTGACACAACTTCCTTCAATTAGAGTTTCGAATTAATTTTTAGAGTTTATAAGAAAAAAACACGAAACATATAAAGTTATAAACTTGAGTTTAGATATTCATGTTTGTGTTGGGCGACCCACGTCAGATCTTTGCAAGCCCAAAAAGAAATCGAAGGCCCAAATTACAAAATAGGTTCAAAAGTGTGTTATTTTTTTCAAATCCATTGTTCGCTTATGCCAAGACATTTTTGATTTTCCAGCTAAGAAAAAATGAGCAAAGCACCGGGAGCCTCCCCTGTCCGCCGTATTGCTCACCTTTTCACCAAAACTTCTCTATCTTCAACTACCAAATCCACCATTAGAGCCGCCACGGCAACCTCCACCAAACCCTCCTCCAAATCTGAAAAAAGAGCACGCAATCGTCAAAATTTAGTGGAAAGGTTCAAGAAGAACTGCGATTCCGACAAATTCCGCAACGACTGCAAGAACGAGTATTATAACACTGTTCGCCGCCTCGCAAACATGAAACGATTCTCATTGATCGATGACATCCTTCAACACCAAAAGAAGTATCAAGAGATCTCCCAGGAACATTTCGTCATCCGTCTAATGCTCTATTACAGCTATGCAGGCATGTCAGGACATTCCAAGAAGCTGTTCGATGAAATGCCTGAACTAAAGTGCGAACGTACAGTGATGTCTTTTAATGCCCTTTTATCAGCATATATCCATTCGAAGAAGTTCGATGAAGTCGACAAGTTGTTCAAAGAGTTACCACGAAAGATTGGAATTGAGCCTAATTTGGTTTCTTATAACACTGTTATTAAGGCGCATTGTGAGATGAAGTCTTTTGCTTCAGCATTGTCTATGGTCGATGAAATGGAGAAGAAGGGAATAGAACCTGATGTAATAACGTTTAACACGCTGCTTGATGGTTTATACAGAAATGGTAAGATTGCTGATGCGGAGGAAATATGGGGATTGATGGAAAAGAAGAATGTTGTTCCTAATGGTCGGAGTTATAATTCGAAGATGAGAGGATTGGTTTATGAGAATAAGATATCGAAAGGAGTTGAGTTGCTGGAGGAAATGAGGAGTAAAGGATTCGAACCCGAGATTCATAGTTATAATGCTTTGATCAAAGGGTATTGCAATGATGGGAATTTAGAGCAAGTGAAGAAATGGTATGGTGAGCTGAAGAATAATGGTCTTTCACCGAATCGAGTTACTTATTATAGGCTTATTTACTTCCTTTGTACCAAAGATGAGGTTGAAATGGCAGCTGAGCTTTGTAAGGAGGTTATTGATCGATGGGGTCGAGCTGGGGCTTCATTGTTGCAGAGGAATATAATAGATGAATTGGTTAAGGACTCAAGAATTGAAGAAGCTGTACAGCTTGTGGAATTAGGCAAGTTGAAATTTCACTATAATCTGAAATGTCCTAGGTCAGAGTAGGATTGGATATAGGCCTTTGTTTTAATTCTTTCTTCTTTTGAAGAAAGTTTATATGCTTATCCTGATTTATCTGGTGTCTAGGGAAATTAGTGATTGTAGACCTTGTTTTAGTTGGGAATTATTAATAAAATACCTTTTGTTTTTGCCTAAAAAAAGTTTGTTTGCATGTTCTCGTTTACTCCCTCCTTTCCAAAATAACTGTCTTTTTTGGGATGAGTGTGGTCATCCACAATGTGCTTGGTTGCGCCGCCACAATGTGCTCAAAGATCATCACTACCAAAGATGATCCATCTGGTAATTACAATTAATTAGTACATACTAGTATCGTTTAATCTCTTATTCA
Source organism: Corchorus capsularis (assembly GCA_001974805.1). Classification (NCBI taxonomy): domain Eukaryota; kingdom Viridiplantae; phylum Streptophyta; class Magnoliopsida; order Malvales; family Malvaceae; genus Corchorus; species Corchorus capsularis. The sequence continues at coordinate 14,559 of AWWV01015029.1, forward strand.
ATATTATCCTACCAACAGACCATGGTTTTCGTAATTAAACATGAGTATTTTAGTCTCGAACTTGTTAATTCGATCTTGATTTTGTTTTGAATTAAACTCCTTATAGCTGCAAAGCAACTTAGAAGCTGCGTGGAGGGTTGCTCAGCTACATGCGCCAAGAACTGATGATGATCATTTATCAAGCACCATATATAATACTAGAGATACGGCAAATGATTAAAGCCACTGCAATATATATGTATTGGGTTAATTCAAAATGTAAAAACAATATATGGATGAAAAATAAAGCCTGTTAAGCATTTGGGTAATTAACATAAAGTTAATTTTTACTAATAATAGTGATACATCTATTATTAATTTGGTTGCTAATTTACTAATAACAACAATTTGAACCATGGTTTATTTTTTAATATACTAATATTAATTATAGGAAACCTGAAAATGGTGCATGCAAAACAGAAGAAAGGACCCTTGATCAACTATACGTAACATAACAACAGGCTTTCTTCATACTGGTTTTTGCGCATGTGTTTGAAAGAGTAGTCCTCACTGCCTGAAGTGACGGAAACCCAATGATCATTGAGAAGTTCAGCACCAAGCTCTGTTCTCTGGCTGCAGTAGTCAAACAAAGTGGTTAATAAGACGATCAACATATTCAACAGATCACCAAGACAAGGATGAGTAAGAACCAAAAACATCGTACATTCTTCGGAAGCAGTTGATAACTAGGAGTGCACCGTTCACAGTTAGAGAGGTCAAGTTCATTAATAGGTTTTCTCATGTACTTATCCTTGCTGGAAAATAGAAGTAATGAGAAATTTACAATAAGATGCATTCCCACCTTCATCAAATAAGCTTTAAAGAGTAACCAGGACACCAACTCTGAAGCTTGGCTCCAATAGAGAAATGACTGCAAAGGAGAAGAAACATAATCACCCAACCATCAGAAACAGAAGGAAAAAATCAACAAGAATATTCAAACACACATATATTATGGTAATACTCATTTTGACTGAGAAACAGAACACACATGCACACAAACACACAGAAATGGGTTCTGGATTTGGCAAATTAATGCAGACAACCAATAGGTCAAGAATATTCAAGCAGATATTGTGAAAATCTGATTGTTTGATTAAAAAAAAAATCCAAAGTTGTGTTCTTTATTCAATGTTGGACTGATATGGACATGCGGTATCTCACCAGAGATAAACTAGACATTAATCATATAACTAGGTCTTTTACATGTTTTAAGTAAAAAAGCCTGCTGGTCTAGTTGACTTTGCTTCTCTTAAGTTAGGAACCATGGCTGAATATGCTTGAAACTGCAGATTTTAAGTCTCAGAGTTCAGTACTTATAAGTTATGTGTTATTAGGCTTATATTTAGAATTGACTGCTTTCTAAGAATATGGCTTTTAGAACTATACATGTTGGCTTGTAATCATAATTTAGGCTATGCTGGTTTAATTCTATTGTTTTCCACTTTTACTTCTTGAAAAGTGGTTAAAAGTGCAACAACGAAGTCATATAATTTATCAAAGATGCACAAAAAGGTGCAAAACCAATTATAACATAAGAACAAAGAATAAAATGAGAACAGCACCTTTATTGTAAAAATAAGTTTGGCAATTGGACAAAACAGCACCTTTATTGGTTACTTTATTGGTTACATGTAACCAATTAGTATTTGTTCCAGGTTTAGGGTTTAGGTAGGTTACTGGGCCTCAAGTTTTTGCCTAGAAATGGTAAGCATCAAGGACTAGTTATAGAAAGAATCCAAATTTTAGGTAGGTTACTGGGCCTCAAGTTTTTGCCTAGAAATGGTAAGCATCAAGGACTAGTTATAGAAAGAATCCAAATTTCCCATTTCTTCTTCTTTCTTTCTAAATATTTTTGGGAAGAAGGGGAAGAGAGTGTGCTTGTTCGTTAATTAATACCCAGCCAACTACATTTATAGTCTCACACATATATGAAAAATAACTATTTCATACCTTAGCAGCATCTATGTCATATTGATCCTGATTCCTGAACCTCGCAACACAGGCCAAAAGTCGAACTCCATCTTTTGCCACGAGCAGACAAGAGAAAGAAGGGGATCAAGTTGATGTGCAAGCCAAAGGGGAAGAGGGGAATAAATAAATATTTCATCACAAGTTCTATAAAGAATACCTCAGTTATCCAAAATACATACCAGAGTGAAAATTTTGAGCCATTTTCCTGTAAAATCTGCATCCTGTTAAGTAGAAATTGCAATCCAGAAAGAGCCTTCACAAACAACAATATGTAGTTTAGCCCTCAAAAGGATATAGTAAAGTCTCTCAGCAACATGATTTTGTATACAATGAATGCAACCACAATACATGCCAGCCCCACTCCCATTACATTCTCAATCCTAAATGCACGAGGCCTGAACTTATAATGTTGGCCATCACTGTCTTCTTGATTCTTCCATTGAATTTTCATATGCATCCAAATGCTTGCAAATCTAGAAAATTTTTTGTCCAATACCTGTTTGAAAGTATATAATGAAGTGTCAGCCAATATATAATGAAGTATATAATGAAGTTTTCGGACCTTCCTTTGCAACTTTCTACGTCCAATTTCCAGCTTTTCCAAAGCTTGGAAATCCTGTTATCACTTTCTTTTGAAGAAGACCATCCTGAGTCTCCTGACAAATATAAATGGCAATATATAAATAAATTTAAACCCCACACTCACAAACAACTTCAGAAAAAATTGACCAAGGATACTCAGATGAAACCCTGTATATAACTTCCAGTGATACAACTTACACTGTATTTCTGTATTAGTTTCCGGATCTTCTGCCAAGGCTTTCTCAAGCTGTCATTTCATGGGTGTGCAGTGAATACTAAGCAGTCAAAAAACAACTTTGAGTATAAAACTTAAATTGCTCATGGTGGTGAATCAGAAGAAATGAAGTGGGCGAGGAAGCATGAGTCTTCAAGATTGTTCATATTTCATTGAACGATAAGAGTTCCAGGTATATTACACAAACTGGCACCACTATACCTTTATGTATAGTAGGAATGCCACCGCATTGTGCCTTTAACTGCATTACAAGTATTCTCATTACCAACCTTTATTTGGATGCACCACTATACCTTGATGTATAATAGGAATGCCATCTCTTTGGCTGCGAATAGAAATTCCCGTCACCAACTTTTATTCAGAAGCACCATTATACCTTGATGAATAATAGGAGTGCCATTGTTGTGCCTTTTATAGCACTCAATAAGAATACCATGGAACAAAGTATCTTACTTGAACAGGCATCATTCAGGAAATAATATAAGAAGACCAAAAGAAGACATAGCTGCCATTTCATGGGTGCGCAGTGGATATTAAACAATCACAAAAGAAAAGAACTTTGAATACAAAACTCGAATTACGAATGGTGGTGTATCAGAAGAAATGGAGTTGGAAGGGAGCACGAGGCTTTGCAATGGTCTATGTTTCGTTGCACAATAACAGTGCCATATACAGAAGTATATTATTACTTGAACTGGCACCACTATACCTTTGTGTATAATAGAAATGCCAACTTAGTGCTATCTAATGCATAATAAGAATTCACATTGCCAACTTTTATTTGGATGGCACCATTATACCTTAATGTATAATAGGAATGCCATTGTTGTGACTTTACCAAAGTATCTTATTTGAACTTGCATCATTAGACAGACTAAAGGAAAGAGAAAGTAATCATAACCAGAAAACACCATTCTAATAACAAATCAAGTAAGACAGTTTTTAATTGGCCTTAGTAGAATAAATTCTACTTACGTTTGGGACATACATAATTTCTGCTTTCTCCGATATGGTACATCCTCCGACCATATATTCCTTAACCAAAAACCATGGACAATTTCATTCTATGCTTGACTACAACAAGTAATCCAAATTTGGTAAAATTGTACCCAGTACAAACAGGATGTAAAAACAAAAAGAAATCCGACTTTAAGGCATGTTTTTTCGTATTTATTTGTACCATTGTGACTTTACTACACAATAGGAATGCCAAGTAAAACACTTTACATATTTATTTACACCGAATGTCTCTAATTGGTACCATTATACCTTCATGTATAATAGGAATACCCACACTTAAACACAATATGAATTTGGGTCATATGCGAAAATCTTAGGGTTTCGAAAATTCAGAAAAACTTTGTCAAAACCAATTTGCAAAGTTTATTCATGGTTTTAAAGATCAGAGAAAGCAAACGTATATCCAGAATAGTTCTGACTAAAACATCAAGATCAAGACTGCTAAAGATAGTTAAAGAACACAAGCAATTTAGCAATACCTGAGAAGCAAGAGAAAACTGAGAGACCCATGGCGATCGAGAGAGAAAAATTATTCTAATCCCGCGCTCTAGCCCTCTTTTTCTTTGCGTCGAAATTAAAACCAACGGTAGAATTATGGAGAGCATTAAAACCAACGGTAGTATTATGGAGTGTAGTAACTAACTTACTTTGGCCAAAATTGCACGTAGAATCCAAATATGTTGTACAAAATTTTAATGATTTCCTTTTGCCAAGGACTGCATCAAAGTTTTTGATAAGAATGCTTCCAATAAGAACATACCATACAGGTCAAATTAAAAGGCTAACTGTTCCAACATGGCCTAATTATGATGCAAACATCATTAGAAGGAGGAGCCAATCTAAAGAAATTATATGAAGCACTTCACTAGAAAAATACCCGTATTTAAAATAAAAAATATCCAAACAAATGACAAACGAGAAGAAGAAAGTGAAAAACAATAAAGGTCATTACTGTCCACTAAATATTTTCTTGGCATGACTGACCGATATATTTCATGTCTTCTACCAGTCATCATTTGTCCCAGGAAAGCAAAAAGTAGTTAAAGGTGTTTCCTGAATTCACCAATGCTGGATGTTTGAATGAACTCCTCCAAACTACAAATCTAGTTTTGGTTAGTCAGAATCTTGCAAACAAACAGAGTAGAGAAGGGGACAATGAGCCTTCAAGATGGTCCATATTTCATTGCACAATAAAACTGTCGAGTATTATATTAACAAGAACTGGCACCACTATACCTTTATGTATAGTAGGAATGCCACCACCACAAAGAATTCTTACCAACCTTAATTCGATGCACCATTATACCTTGATGTATAATAAGAATGCAACAGTTGTGCCTTTTAGCATTTAAAAAAAATGTCATGTAACAAAAGAACTTGCAACGTTTGAAAATAGATAGAACAAAATCAAAACAAGGCATAGCTGCCATTTCATGGGTGTGCAGTGAATACTAAACAGCCAAAAAACAACTTTAAGTATAAAACTTAAATTGCTCATGGTGCTGTATCAGAAGAAATGGAGTGGGCGAGGGAGCATGAGCCTTCAAGATTGTTCATATATCATTGCACAGTAATGGTTCCAGGTATATTACATTAACTGGCACCACTATACCTTTATGTCTATAGTAGGAATGCCACCACCACAAAGAATTCATATCTTACCAACCTTAACTCGATGCACCATTATACCTTCATGTATAATAGGAATGCAACAGTTGTGCCTTTTAGCATTAAAAAAATGCCATGTAACAAAAGAACTTGCATCATTTGAAAATAGATAGAACAAAATCAAGACAAGGCATAATTTGAAAATAGATAGAACAAAATCAAGACAAGGCATAGCTGCCATTTCATGGGTGTGCAGTGAATACTAAACAGTCAAATAACAACTTTGAGTGTAAAACTTAAATTGCTCATGGTACTGTATCAAAAGAAATGGAGTGGGCGAGGGAGCATGAGCCTTCAAGATTGTTCATATTTCATTGCACTATAAGAGTTCCAGGTATCTTACACGAACTGGCACCACTATACTTTTATGTATAGTAGGAATGCCACCACATTGTGCCTTTAACTGCATTATAAGAATTCTCATTACCAACCTTTAAATGGATGCACCATTATACCTTAATGTATAATAGGAATGCCATCTTTTTTGCTGCAAACACCATTATACCTTAATGTATAATAGGAATGCCATCTCTTTCGCTGCAAACCGAAATTCCCGTCACCAACTTTTAATCAAAGGCACCATTATACCTTGATGTATAATAGGAGCGCCACTGTTGTGCGGTTTATAGCATTCAATAAGAATGCTATAGAACACAGTATCTTACTTGAACAAGCATCATTCAGGAAATAATATAAGAAGGCCAAAAGAAGACATAGCTGCCATTTCATGGGTGTGCAGTGAATATTAAACAATCACAAAAGAATTTTGAATAAAAAACTCGAATTACGAATGATGGTGTATCAGAAGAAATGGAGTGGGAAGGGAGCACGAGGGTTTGAAATTGTCTATGTTTCGTTGCACAATAACAGTGTCATATACAGCTGTATATTATTACTTGAACCGGCACCACTATACCTTTGTGTATAATAGGAATGCCAACATAGTGCTATCTAATGCATATTAAGAATTCTCATTGCCAACTTTTATTTGGATGGCACCATTATACCTTAATGTATAATAAGAATGCCACTGTTTTACCAAAGTATCTTATTTGAACTGGAATCATTATACCGACTAAAGGAAAGAGAAACTAATCATAACCAGAAAACACCATTCTAACAAAAAATCAAGTAACCCAGTTATTTATGTTTGGGACATACATAATTTCTGCTTTCTCCAATATGGGTACATCCTCTGTCCCATATTTCCTTAACCAAAACCCATGAGCAATTTTATTCTATGCTTAACTAAAACAAGTAATCAAAATTTGGCAAAATTGTACCCAGTACAAACAGAATACCACCACCACAAAGAATTCTTATCTTACCAACCTTAACTCGATGCACCATTATACCTTCATGTATAATAGAAATACAACAGTTGTGCATTTTAGTATTAAAAAAATGCCATGTAACAAAAGAACTTGCATCGTTTGAAAATAGATAGAACAAAATCAAAACAAGGCATAGCTGCCATTTCATGGGTGTGCAGTGAATACTAAACAGTCAAATAACAACTTTAAGTGTAAAACTTAAATTGCTCATGGTGCTGTATCAAAAGAAATGGAGTGGGCGAGGGAGCATGAGCCTTCAAGATTGTTCATATTTCATTGCACAGTAAGATTTCCAGGTATATTACATTAACTGGCACCACTATACCTTTATGTATTGTAGGAATGCCACCAACACAAAGAATTCTTATCTTACCAACCTTAACTCGATGCACCATTATACCTTGATGTATAATAGGAATGCAACAGTTGTGCCTTTTAGCATTAAAAAGATGCCATGTAACAAAACAACTTGCATCGTTTGAAATAGATAGAACAAAATCAAAACAAGGCGCGCTGCCATTTCATGGGTGTGCAGTGAATACTAAACAGTCAAAAACAACTTTAGTATAAAACTTAAATTGCTCATGGTGGTTTATCAGAAGAAATGGAGTGGACGAAGGAGCATGAGCTTTCAAGATTGTTCATTTTTCATTCCACAATAAGAGTTCCAGGAATATTACACGAACTGGCACCACTATACCTTTATGTATAGTAGGAATGCCACCACATCAAAGAATACTTACCAACCTTTATTCGATGAATTATACTTTGATGTATAACAGGAATGCCACTGTTGTGCCTTTTAGCATTAAAAAAAAATGCCATGTAACAAAAGAACTTGCATCGTTTGAAAATAGATAGAACAAAATCAAAACAAGGCATAGCTGCCATTTCATGTGTGTGCATTGAATACTAAATAGTCAAAAAACAACTTTGAGTATAAATCTTAAATTGCTCATGGTGGTGAATCAGAAAGCATGAGTGGGCGAGAGAGCATGAGCCTTCAAGATTGTTCATATTTCATTGCACTATAACAGTTCCAGATATATTACACGAACTTGCACCACTATACCTTTATGTATACTAGGAATGTCATCTCTTTTGCTGCAAATAGAAATTCCTGTCACCAACTTTTATTCAGAGGCACCATTATACCTTGATGTATAATAGGAGCGCCACTTTTGTGCCTTTTAGCATTTAAAAAAATGCCATGTAACAAAAGAACTTGCATCTTTTAAAAATAGATAGAACAAAATCAAAACAAGGCATAGCTGCAATTTCATTGGTGTGCAGTGAATACTAAACAGTCAAAAAACAACTTTGAGTATAAAACTTAAATTGCTCATGGTGGTGAATCAGAAAAAATGGAGTGGGCAAGGGAGCATGAGCCTTCAAGATTGTTCATATTTCATTGCACTATAAGAGTTCCAGGTATCTTACACGAAACTGGCACCACTATACCTTTATGTATAGTAGGAATGCCACCAGATTGTGCCTTTAACTGCATTATAAGAATTCTCATTACCAACCTTTATTTGGATGCACCATTATACCTTAATGTATAATAGGAATGCCATCTCTTTTGCTGAAAATAGAAATTCCCACCACCAAATTTTAATCAGAGGCACCATTATACCTTGATGTATAATAGGAGCGCCACTATTGTGCCTTTTATAGCATTCAACAACAATGCTATAGAACACAGTATCTTACTTGAGCAGGCATCATTCAGGAAATAATATAAAAAGGCCAAAAGAAGACATAGCTGCCAAATCATGGGTGTGCAGTGAATATTAAACAATCACAAAAGAACTTTGAATAAAAAACTCGAATTACGAATGGTGGTGTATCAGAAGAAATGGAGTGGGAGGCTTATTATTGTCTATGTTTCATTGCACAATAACAGTGTCATATACAAATGTATATTATTACTTGAACTGGCACCACTATACCTTTGTGTATAATAGGAATGCCAAAGTAGTGCTATCTAATGCAAATAAGAATTCTGATTGCCAACTTTTATTTGGATGGCACCAGTATACCTTAATGTATAATAGGAATGCCACTGTTTTACCAAAGTATCTTATTTGAACTGGAATCATAATACGGACTAAAGGAAAGAGAAACTAATCATAACCAGAAAACACCATTCTAACAAAAAATCAAGTAACCCAGTTACTTATGTTTAGGACATACATAATTTCTGCTTTCTCCAATATGGGTACATCCTCTGTCCATATTTCCTTAACCAAAACCCATGAGCAATTTATTCTAGGCTTAACTAAAACAAGTAATCAAAATTTGGCAAAATTGTACCCAGTACAAACAGAATGTCAAAACAAAAAGAAATCGACTTTAAGGCATGTTTTTTATATTTATTTGCACCATTGTAACTTTACTACACAATAGGAATACCAAGTAAAACACTTTACATATTTATTTACACCGAATGTCTCTAATTGGTACCATTATACCTTCATGTATAATAGGAGTACCAGCAGTTAAACGCAATATGAATTTGGGTCATATGCGAAAATCTTAGGGTTTCGAAAATTCAGATCAGAGAAAGCAAACATCTATCCAGAAAAGTTCTAGAACATCAAGATCAAGACTGCTAGAGATAATTAAAGAACACAAGAAATTTAGCAATACCTGAGAAGCAAGAGAAAACTGAGAGACCCATGGCGATCGATCGAGAGAGAAATTATTCTAATCCCGCTGAAAAATAAAGGGACAAAGAAAGCATCACAAAAGTCATAAAGCCAAGGATTTTGCATAAAAACACAAATTAGGGTTTCTGAAAACGTTTTAAATCCGAAAACCCAACAAGAACGAAAACAGAAGCGTAAAAAGAGAAATTTTGAAGGAAGATCAAAGTAACAAATTTGTAGAAACATTAAACTAGTATAAAAGATTTTCGAAAAGAATCTAACAGAAATAGAAAAGGAAACGAAGAATCTCGTCATTCGTTTCCCCTTCTTGCCCCGTTGCCCTTTTGGAAATCGAAATTCAAAAACAAATTCCGCGCTCTAGCCCTCTTTTTTTCTTTTCGTCGACCTTAAAGTTAAAACCAACGGTAGAATTATGGAAGAGTATTTATAGCTGGAAAGTGGAGAGCGGTTTACATCGCGTCCTAATAACGCGAGGCGTTTTATCTTTAACAGCTATTTTTAATTAAAATTGGGCCAGGTCCAATTCTGGCGCTTATAACAGCTGTTTCCACCTTCCAATTGCTATTATTTTTCTGAAAATAACTTTTTTAGAATATTATTATAAATAAAAAAAATGTACATGGAAAGAAAAATATTTTGGATATTGAAGGAATTTTTAAAAAAAAATAAATTGGGCGCTATTAAATTAATCCTACTCCTAACAAATTCCACTTTAGATAAGAGATCATTTCTCCTCGTCAAAAAAAGAGAAGAGATCATTTCTATTTCTACTCTTAGCTGGGGGATTTAATGTAGGTGCAATTGCTGTTAAAACAGAACTATTATAACCCTTTGAAACCATTTCTCAAATTTAGCCCTTTGAAATAATTTGAACCATGATTTAGTTTGGAACCCTTACAAAGGAAGAAAAGACCCTTGTGATTATTAAACTACGTAACAATACCTTAACCGTTTGTAGAGTCAAACTACATAACAACACCGTAAACCTTGTATATTAAACTACGTAACAATACCTTAACCGCTTGTAGAGTCAAACTACATAACAATACCGTAAACCTTGTAGAGTCCAAATTTTACCGTGACAGTGTACTAAGTACTATATAATCATCCATAATAATAATGATATAATATTGCACAGCACACACATCCTAATTATTGGAAAAAGTAAAAGATTTGGAAAATTTTAGTATTTATATATAATATAACGCTGAATAAGGTATACTATAACCTGTAGTCAAATTGAGAGATACCATCCCACCAAACTAAGAATCAAGGAGATAATATTAACGGTAAAAGTTCATGACGCCAATATGAAAAACATGACACTGCAAGTGCAAATCCAGATATTGGTTCCCAAATAAAGGGCACAGCTGTAATAATAGTCAAATATTGCATGTCTTGATAGCTTTGTAGATCATGCAGTCGTTTAATTCCAGGATTGGACACAAAAAGGTAAAAAAGTTGAAACATTCTCCCGCAGGCTACACAATTTTAACAACAAAAAGAGATTGGACTCTATTAACTCTGCTACATATAAGAGCTTCGGAATAAACCAATACCTAAGCCAGATCCTTTCTTCCACAAAGAAAAAAAAAAAGACTACTGTAAAAGTAATGTTCAGGACAGACTAGATTTTTGGGGAGACACCCATCAGCCCTCTGAGGCTTAAGGAGAATTTTCTGGTGTCTTCAGAACATCAGCAGTTTTACCTTTGTGGGTAGTTACTGTTGCACGGAACTCTTGGACTATGGAAGCATCCTTGAACTTCAATGCAAATGTAGACAGCCCCTCTTTCACTTCACCAGTACTATTCATGCAGGCAAAAGTGATACCTTTCTTATCCATATTTGTCAGCTTCATATCTGGGTAGAGACTTGCATTTAGAATCAACCTGTAATTTCCTCTTGCTCTCATGAGTAGCCTGGCTTTTTCTGTCCCAGTTGTAGAGACATTCACCTTAAGCTCTCCCTTCCCACGCTCTTTCCACCCACCATCTATGAATTCAAACAGCGCAGAATCTGCAGAGAATACCACTTTCTCATTCTCTTCACCCGTCTCAACTGGAACCTCCGGCATGGCTGGGAAACCACTTCCCTCGCTCTTAGAAACAATTGGGGTCCCTGCTAAAAGGGAAGAGTTTCCATTTGTTGAAAAACCAAAACCAAAAGAAGGCTGGTCACTTTTCTGTCCAAAAATTGGAACAGAACTAGTAGAACCATCCTTTGAAGCAGATCCAAAGGAAAATGAGGAAGTAGAAAATCCAGTGCCAGCAAGTCCAGTGAATGCATTTTGGCTACTCGAAAGCTGTTGGAACGAACTCAATGATGCACCTTCTGCAGTTGACTCTGTGTTTTCACTACTCTTCTCTTTGTTCTCTTCATTTGAAGTCTTGTCATCTTTCTTGTCTTCATCCTCAGTCTTACCACTTGCTACCAGTTTTTCATCATTGGCAACCTTTTCAGTTTCTTCATTTGCAACATTACTGTCTTTATCCACAGCAGTTTCCTTATCAGCAACAGCTTCAGAAACTGGTTCATCGCCCTTACTTTCGGACTGTTTAACATTCTCACTTTCATTCTTTGCAGACTCAGGCTCTGTTTCATCTATTTTTATCTCTGACTGCTGATTGTCTCCATCTTCATTCTTTTGCGATTTGCTATCATCATTTTTCCCATCTTCTGAAACTTCCTTCTCAGTAGCAATTGGTGCTTCAGCTGTAACCTCAGTTGTGGCTGCAGTGGATTCAGGACCACTAGGCGCAGCAGGAGTAACAGTTGGTTCTGTAGGGGGCACCAAGCGAATCCCAGAAAAAGGATTGGATGAAGGGGTTGAAGGGGTTTGATTTCTACGAACTTTGACTATTCTTCTATTTGCCAACACTTCTTCGCTGGCCCTCTTAAAAGTTCCAGCCTCTTGTTCAGAAGAATCTTCCTCATCATCAAGACCAGGGTTATCACGAGAAATTTCTCTACCAGCAGCCCTCTTCTTTGAAGGTGGAAGGGCATTTTCAGCATCCCCCATAGCAGTAATAGGCAAGCAAAAATAGAGGATTTTTCTGCAATGTAGGATGTCTGCAGATTATCGAAAATGCTATATTAAACAAAATGCTAATTAACATGAATCTTGTTTAACTTAATAAATCATTGTTTTTCATCAAACAAAAATAAGATATGTGTGTAGAAATAGCTACAAAAACTTAGCATATAAACAGTAAAATAGATGCCAGACAGCCAGACACTCATTGCGGCATGCAAAGAATGAACAACATTTATCAACAAACATAGAACTCATGCCCAGGTTTCTATAAAATCTCATTAAATTCTAAAGGCAGACAACTTAACAAACTAAATTCCACATATATCAACAGGATCTAACAGATACATCACAGAGTCCTTGACAAAAATTGGTTGACTTTTAAATGTCCAACTGACACCTTTTCTTCATACACATGCTTAAAAACCAAAAATCATATAGGAAGAAATTACTAGATTATTCTCATTCAACAATTCTTTAGCAATAACTCAGGTCTTTCTCAGCTTCAAAAGAATGTAGCAGCCAAGCAAACAAGTAATCAACTAGCCAACATTCACTATAAAAGACATTTTCTTTGCATTGTTCTTGTTCTTGTTCTTGTTCTGCTTAGAGATTGAAATTACATTTTCCAGTAACCACTTTATATCATTTAAAAACTTATAATACTAATAATCTGAAAAGCACCCAATAATACATAAAACTAAAATTTCATACAATTTTATAATCAAAGGGGCATACCAAAAGATATAGTCAAAAAATAAAAGCTAAACTTTAGAAGCAAAAGTCGGCCAACTAGCACAAGTATCATAAAAAAGATTATACAAATGAAATTAATTAGAACAAGAAATGATTGCGATTTGGTAACAGAACCCGCTCATCTAATAGGGGAAATAACCCTTTATATTACTAAATGGAAATAAAAAAAAATAAAAGAAAAGACCAAAATCTTGCATAGCCCCAGATGCAAGGGTTTAGCATGATTTTCTTTTCTTTCTTTTTTTTTTAACATCAATACCCTATAGAAATGCCTCTTTCAGCTAAAGAAGAGATAAAATAGAACAACAAAATATAATTTCTAGCATCTTCAAAGAAACCAACAAGAGTCTGACGTTTATGAACTGGGTATTCAAGAATATCATTACATTGACAAATTCACTGGAAAGGTAAGAAAAGAAATGAACTGAAAACATTCATGCCTCAATTTTAATGCCAGAAAAAATAAAAGGAGAAAAATTAGCTGAATAAAGAAAAGATATAAAAAAGAAAGAGATTAAGATTTACAGACAGTTCACAAGAGAGGAGAGATTAGGGAAGCTTACATAAGAGCAGAGCAAAAGCAGACGAAAAACCCTAGTAACACGAACAGAGAGAGACGCGAGAGAGATCCAAAATAATAAAAGAGTTTTTATTAAAATATTGTTTTAGTTTATTTTGGGATTTTCCTTTTTAATTTAGGGATTGAGATCGAGGGGGTTTTTGGATATGGACTCCGTTCCTTGGCCTAGGCTTTGGCCTTGGCTTTTTTTTTCTTATTTTAATTTCTTCTGCGGGTGAACGTGACAAAGAAATGGCTTTCTGGACGAGTTGTCGCATGGAATTTCTATCATTTTATTTTTGGTCATGACACGTGTATCTCAGGTATCTTGCTGTTTGTTTGTTTATGGGCTGTTGGGCTTTTGATTGATTTGCTTCAGAATGACTCTTGAATGTCTTTTAACCCAAATTAAGGAAAAGGAAAAATAAAGGAAAGAAGAGATTAATTGTTTTTTATACTTGGTACATATAAACAAACTAAATTTCATACCGGAAAAGCGAAAAAAAAAAAATCTTATCTTTTTCATACTCGTTGAAGTTTGAATATTGGTTGGAGAGAAGCTGTATTAAAAAATGTCCTTGCAAACTTTAATAAAAGGAAAAAAAAAACCATAATTGCAAGTGGAAGAAAGAAGCTTAATTCATTAAGCCATAAAGAACTCTTTTGCCAAACACGAAAATTGGGATGTAATCTGATTTTGTAAAAGTTTCTTGTACTGAGATTGTTCTGGTTAAGCTGGTAAAAGTGACAAATATACGAAAAGCTAACCGAAGGATTAGGAGAATGAGCAAGAAAAGTCACGTGGATTGAACAATATTATCCTTTTTATGTAGATATATGTTTACAGTACAAAAAGTTCATATCATATATGGAGAAAGTAATTAAAAAAAAATCCCCACAACCCAACCAGAAGATTCAAGCCTCAAGGGGGGAAACAGAACACCTAGGATTTAAAATGGGCTGAGTTTGGGTAAATCATCACTAATTCTCAATTCTTTCTACATTCACAATGGCACAAGAAGAAAGAAAAAAAATATTAGGACAAAATGCCTCTGAAAGAATATGCTAAAACTTCTTTTAAGACAAGCAACTAAAACTCATAATTTGAAACTCTAAACTGAATACTTGTATATATGCCCCATGCCAAAATTCAATGTGCTTGAGATCCAAACCACCTGGGATGCAATGCTAGACAACCAGCCCTTATATATCAGTATCACATTTCTCTACCTCGTAGTTAAAAACCTGCTTGATCGCAATTGAAATGTTAGAAAGGAACCCAAGTGAAACACTTAATGAATAGATAAAATTTCTTTAGTTCCATTCCAGTCTCCAGAAAGACTGAAACAGATCACATGGTATCTCTATTCCCATAATTGAAGAACAATACTTATAATCATTGTAAAGGTCAAAGTGAATGCATCATTCCACACCATTCTAGGCTTAATCTAATGAAACGAGAAAATGTGCAATTTCCAACCATAACCAAAATGAGCGAATTCTGATCAGTATAATAATATAGTATAATGCATTCACCTTTTCAGAATAATAATTATTGATGCTTTCTCACCTTGAATACACGCTGAAAGGAGCTCAAACTGAATGTCTTGATGGATCCTAGTGATCTGATGTAAGCACTGACAACAGAAAATCATACAAGGGTAAGAACCAAGGCATAGAAGAAAGAAAAAACTAACTGCAATAAAACGACATAACAGAACTAATGTCATAAGATAAAGACTCACATCAGCTTTCAATGGTATCCATATACAAACATTGTTAAAATTTGATGCAAGAGTTCAATTGATCAATCACACAATAGAAAATTAGTATAACAATAGTGACAGGGAATAAGGGGGGCTACTGGATACTCATCATTAGTCAATATCAATGGTATCAGATTAAGTTTATCTCTGCCTAAGTTTGCAACACAAAATTGTTAATATGGGTAAGAAAGGAGCGATTAATAATTGCATCATAAATTAGAAAAGTCAAAGGTGCAACTTAGCAACCAAAAAGCATGCACCCAATTCCAAATAGGAGTAGTAAACAAGATGAAAACAAGTCAAGAAAACTATTTACAATTAGCTGGTAGAAAGAGTGGTTCAATTAGTGGTTGAGATAAAAGTAATCATAACAGTCAGAAAAACCCAAAAGAGAAAGGGGTTAGAAATGGCATGTTAGAAACTATTAATCACCAGAGACAAAATTTCGATTTTCACACTGCCCCAACCAATTGCTTTTAGGCTGACGGGGTTCCTTCTTTATTCGTACCCCACTCTTCTTCATGCTCGTTACCGTTAACGAGTACTGCACCATCGTTCGAATCAGCATCGACAACAACAGCCTCCTCTTGGCTACCATCTTCTCCATTCTGCTCCTCCGCATCCTGGTCATGTCCATTTGGTTCTGCAGCCTGTGACAGCCACAAATAACGGACAAAGCCGGTTACAATTCATCATCACCAGAGTCCTGAACCACTCAAGGCAGCTCCTAGATCTGACATATCGATAATTCAACAAGATATAAATAAGAAGATATACCTCATGGTCAAGTTCACCATTTTCAAGAGGCTCCTCATCCTCTATTTGCATGTTTCTAAAAGCTTCAACAAGTGTCATCTGCGATCTATCGGCATAGTTCAAATAGTCCGCTGCAGGAGGATAAACACCCCTACAAACCAATTGAAAGTAAAGACATATCCAGTTAGACCTTAAAATAGGACGTTTCAACCACGGGGCTTTTCATTCAAAGGGAATATAAAATGTGATATACAGCGAACTAAAAAGGCCGGACAAACAACTGGCACCAGAAGATGCTTATTGTCCAAAGAGATTGCACAAAGATCAGCAGAGAAGCATACGCAAGATTCCCTTTCAAAACAGTTATAGTAACACAGTACTACATAACAAACAAGAATCATGTTTGGTACCTTGTCTCTGCTGCTTTAGATTCAACGGAAAGAGCAACTTGCCAATCCTCAAACAAGTTGGAATACTCTTCAGGGTCAGCCAAAGATTCAGCAGCTTTTGGATTAACCTGCAAATGATATAAAATAAGGTCAAATTATTTGGCAATCTATGCTATTAATCAAAATAATAACAAATGACATAAGCAATAATATAGTGCTATGGAAAATGTTCTGACTATCAATAGAAGAAACATACATATTCATATTCATGTTGCAATAGTACAGACAAATATGTTTAAAGATAAAATTGTAGTGATTAGAGTGGAAATTAAAAGATATTCAAAATGCATCGCCAATTACTCAAATGAAAAAGATTCCCACTGAAGCATCAGTACTCTATTGATGCAATGTTTGAGAAAAAGGATTAACTTGTTTTCAGATTTGAAGTTCTATAAGCATTATGTCACACAAATCTTTTCCAGCACAAAATCAAGGCTTTAGTAGTTATATACTCACATCAATGATCAAATTGAACAAAAAGGCAAGAAGCCAATCTATACTAGTTTACAACCGGGAAAAGAGAACTAGGTATTCCAAAATTGGTAGTATTTAGAAAACAATGTTAAGACGCATAAAAACAACTTATGCACACGATAAGCTTATAAAGGAAGAATGATCACTGATCATGGAAACACAATATGCTGAATCTTGTAAAATTCCATACAGTCCTTCAAATGGAAAAAAAAGCACCAAAGACTATAATAAGGCTAACCCAGCTTGTCAAGTAAAAGACAGGAATCCACCTTGTTCAGGTCTTTTCTCCAAATAGCGACTATCTCTGAAACCTTGCTGGGAAGATAAGATCGCGCCATCAGAGCAGCCTCTGGTATCCGATTGCTGCAAAAGGAATACTTCAATATATCCATAATTGTGATGACATGAATGGATGTCTATCTTTTCAGGTATTTGTTGAGGAATTACCTTTCCACCAAAAGCTGAAGGCACTCCTCCAATTTACCTAACATGAATAAGCAAAGGAAAGCAACATTGTTTTTCCCTTGCTCTTTGGAAAGGGATGCAAGTCTTGATATCCCTTCTGCATCTCCCAAAGAGGAATAAAGAAGCAATAAACCACTTAAGTCCATAGCATGCTTCATGCATTCCTCGGCCATTTCTAGCTGCAATAATATCATCCAGAGTAAGGACAAGTTTGGCATATTTAAAAGAAATGAGAAAAAATCAAGCAAAGCCACTGTGCAAAACTAACAAGTGATATAACACGTGCATGTCCATAGACTATTATAATAAAAAGTGCATATATGTTGAAATTAAAACCCACACCAAAACAGAAGTGTCCAACACAACATCATTGAAAAATAAGGTTTTCTTACATTTCATTTTCTAGTTAAACAAGATTACTAAGCCAAAGCTTGGACATTTAGGAACCTATTTAGTTTCAGATGAAGCTGTCTACTTTTACTTCTCTAATAGAGATTTCATTCATGAGCAAAAGCATTGAACATATTCAGATTGTAATTTGCAACCACAACATGACCGATATAGAAACAAGGGAAGCTACTACTAAAAAGAGAGAAAATTAGAATGACAATCTTAATAGAGAAGTGGCTCTGAACAAAATTTGCAAATTGGAGAAAAACTACAACACCTTTCCAGTGGACATAGCCAATTCTCCTAACTGCTTCCATTTAGACTCACTCTGAACTTCTGTAGCTATTTCCTGCACAAAAGCATATGAATCTCTAGTAAAATTAGAAACAATGATAAAAGGCACAATTAAGGCTGAAAACAAAACGGGAAATATCACTCAAAGATCAAGCAAACAAAAGATCAAACAAGTTGTACTGGTACAACAAAACCAATTTTAACAATTTCCTCACCTTTGCAATATCTAATTTACCAAGTTGAATGGCAAGCTCAAATCTGTAATCAGGGTCTGTGGCTACTTCTAGAGCATCCTCTATCATGCCTCGAGATTCCAGGAAACGAGCCACACTATCAATCATAGAAAGCCACTCAATAAATCCAAGAAACATTTCAAAACCGAAAATGAAGAGAACATAAATATCCAAAGATGACAGACCAGCCATTAAGTAAACCACTAAAGATTAGATTTGGAATTCTAAGTTTCTCGACATTGAGACACGGCAGATATATCTAGATGAAACAGAATTTCAACAAGGGGCATATTCAGCAGGAAATGACTACTCAAGAACACAATTTTTGAAATGCAGTAGAAATGAGGGTAAGGAGAAGAAAATTCCTATATCTGCAGTACTATTTGGAACAGTTGCAAGAATAGTGGAAATATGACTGGCAACATCCTCTGAGGATGGAAGTAATATATTTTAAAGGGTACACGTACCTATTATGGTGTTCTTTAGGAATTGAAGGTAAAATTTCATTGGCCCTTTCCAAGTCTCCACGCATCACAAGAGTCTTGTACTCAATCAAACTGAGTAGTAATGTGTATCCCATAACACTGTATAATATGACAAGCAGGAGGGTAAATACACATTAATCATGTCTTTCAAAGTCAAATCTTGACCTGCAGTATGATGTAAAATTTAGAAACCACTATCTGACTTACTTAAACTCTTTGTCAATCAGATACACCCGACTTTGACTTGCGAGATATCCCAACAAGTACATAGGACGGTCCAAATGAAACATTGTGGTTACCTAAAATCATCATATCATTGAAATGGAAACAATAAACATCTAAACAGCACTAAATCGGTCTAAATGTATGGAGCAATTTAAAGTCAATGATAAGCATAATAATATACCTCTCCACCAACACAGTAATTAAGTCTCCATGAAGAGTTATTGTAAATAAAACAGTCCCCAACCCATATGCCAGTCCTGACACGTTCATTGGTTTCATGAAGAAGCTCAAAGGCATCTTCAACTCCTTGTTCATCAACAGGTCTTCCACTATCTAAGTAAGATTGAACAACATCCCTCTGCAACATGAAATTGTCAAATTAATTTCTACATAACCATAAGAAAGCATGCATTCAACAATGGAAAAAAAAAAAAGAGTCTATCCTGATTAAGTAGATTACAATAGGGAAACTTACATTGTACTTTAGGATGTAAAAAGATGAATCACTCGCAATTGCCACCAAGTCACCACTATCAGCCCAGTAGAGATTCTGGCATTTCAGTAATACAAACAAAAATGACATTTAGTACAATGTACCGAAGAAGAAGCACATGAAAGATGATAGAGCCAGTTTAGCTTACTTTCACAGTAACATCAATTCGACGAATCAACCTGCATTCAGCCCAATCGTAAAAACAAATAAAATCATTTGAGCACATTGCCAATAAAGTTCCCCCGAAAATACGCTCAGCAGAGAAGGTTGGTCGGACACTCCTCTTTTCCTGAAAATGTTAAATCTCCATCAATTCCATTACATTATCAAAAATAAAACTTGAATATATCATTAAATAAAAATTCCTTAACCACCATAATGGAGATAAACACTATAATAAAGAATTAAGTTATTAATAGTAGTGTTATTAACATACACAGACTAGCCGGTAAACTTTTCTAAACATATTTTTTTCTCAACAATAGATATCCCATTCCATACCCAATATTTTACCATTCTATAAAATCAAGCTCACAACAAGTCCATTTTAATACATTAAAACATAAGGTTTGTATGTGGCACACTTGTTTATACCTTCTAAAATAGGAGATATATAAGTGAGAAAGGATACTAAACCTGGAAGTTTTTGCTGAAAATCTTAATTTTTGATGAACTTTCCCTGACAGCATACTCTCCATCAGATGACCAAACGAATTCCAATGCTGAACCAAAGGACCTATTTCTCCATGCCAAAGCTGTATATATGATGTACTCGCCATCTCCACAGACAACAACAAACCTCCCATTTGGATTATGCTTTAAGCTCTGAGAAGACAAAGACAAGCGAAGGTTAAATGGTTGACCCTTAATAATGTCTAATTAATATGAATAAGGCTAGAAAGCATCAACTCACTTGAGGGTATAGATCACAGGTCCCCAATTCCTTAACAGCCAAGGGCAATCTTTCTCCATCAGTGACCTAATAACCAAAGCAAAAAAGTTACACCTTAAGGTAAAAGTCCCAATATTAAAATTCACAACATGAATACAGAAAGAATTTTAAATTTTTGCAAAATATACATTACCTCAAAATCAGCTCCTACACTCTTAATGTTCACAGTCTGAATTTCATTGTGCTTAGCCCATATGATTTTCCCACTGTTGTCCATGCTGGCTACAGGTACTTCACGGCCAATTTTCACCATAATAGTTCCTTCATCGTACCCAATAACAATCCTGTAAGATGGAAACATTATTGTGAATTTAGTCCTTCCTGATGACAAAGTAAGATGAGACAGGTAAACTAATTAAGGACTCAACTCAGGAAGTATCATCGCTTTGCATGGAAAACATACAAGTCAGATCAAGCAACCTAAAACAACAGTTTAAATTGATCTTTCACATTTTTTGAGTGGATAGATATACTCTAACTTAATGAAAGGGATGGCCAAAAAAAAATGAAAGGCACTGCCCCAAATGATCTAGTATTTTAAGACCACAAACTAATTCTAAACAACACAAGAAAGAAAATCAAACTATTACATGATTTAACAAAAGAAATTACCTGCGTGAACCTTTAATATATCCAATTGCCCAAACTCTCTCAAGACCATAGTTCAATGTATTTTCAAGCCTGAAAGTGGAAAGGGTTAAGAAGTCATGACTTTGAAGAATTTAACAATATAATTGCATAAAGACTATAAAGCTTGAAAATCTCAACTAAACAGTAAAGTGTTATGCAAGTAAGGGGAAATATTAATGATGAAGAACAAATGTGACTCCGCACTATTAATTTCTACATTTACCCATAAGAGATGTGCAAGCCAACATTTTTAACGACCAAAAAGCATTTTTCACATTTTTAAAAATGCAAGGCGAAAGCAAGAAATTAGGAATGAAGTTGAAATTGAATTCGAATATAGATGATAAACCAGATAACATCATCCTCACCAAATGACTTTGGAAATTAAAAGGGGGTAAGCATGCCAAATCAGATATTTTCCATCAAGAATTACCTATAAGTGGTGGCATGCCAGATACGAACTGTGCCATCCTCAGAACCAGTAATGATAATTGGAAGTTCAGGATGGAAACACACTGCAGAAACATTGTGTGTGTGGCCTTCCAATGTCTGAACACAACTCTTGGTTTGGTAGTCCCATACCTACACCCATTGAATTCATCTGTGAATAGTTACTCAACATTTATTTATGATGAAAAGATAAAGAAAAAAAGGGACAACTAGCTGCATACCTTAGCAGTGTGATCATCAGAACCGGTGATTAGATAAGGCTTATCACCACCTGTAAAGTAATCAACACAATTTACACCTTTCTGATGGGCATCCAAAGTAAAGTTTGGGTCGGGGGAGCCAAGGTTCCAAATCTAGAACATTCAAACAGAGCAAAGGCAAATTTAGTTTGGTTATTCAAAAAAAATAAAGCAATATAAATAAAAAGTACCAAACAATAAGACCCTTTATACCTTAATGGTACGGTCAAGAGATGCACTGGCAAAAGTGTTCGTGTCTTTGGGATTAAAGGTCACTTGCATGACATAATGGGAATGCCCCTCAAATATCTGAGTACACACCCAACCCTTCTCCCAGTCCCAAAGTTTTATAAGCATATCATCAGATGATGACAACACATAAGGAAGAGTAGGGTGGACAGCCACACATCTGATGTAATCCGTATGTGCCTCGAATACTTTGACCTTGTCCATGGTATTGTAATTGTATACACGAATAAACATGTCATCAGCTCCGGCAACAACCCATTGTTTGCGTGCAACAAACTTGGCTGACCTAACTGCAGATGCAAGATGGGGACTTCAGAGAACAATTATAGTTTCAGCACAATAAAAACCAGCAATGTAAAACAGTATTAGTAGACTAAAAAATAATTGCATTGTGAAAACAGAAAAATGCATACCTGGCAACTCCGTGACCTCGAATGATTTAGCCATTGTCTAGTATGCCAAGGACAGTAGAAGTTAGCACCAGACAACAGGTCAAAAATTCAAACAATTTAATTTCAATATACAATAACTACAAAAGTTCAAAATAAGCCTAATACGAATTAAAAATACCTTCTATAGCCTTAATCATGAATATAATCATGTCAAAGGAAAAATAAAAATGTAGTGTTCTGAAGGGAAAAAATCAGTTAAAGAACAGCTTCATAGATAAGGGACAAGCCATATACACAGAATGATTCCTGTCCCTACGTTCCGTAGAGTTAAGCAGAGTTTTATGCCAGTACCCATGCAAGCACTAACAGACGAGAGTAAGGATGAATTTAATCATAAAGTTAGGACCATTGAAGAACGTTATGCAGAAAAGCTTTTTGGTTAGGGAGCAGATATGCCTATAGCAACTAGCAAGTTAAATTCATTTAAATTTGGAAATATTGACGGTTTAATAATTTGCAAAGGTGATCTATTTCATTAATAAATCTGAAAGATTAATTAACTCTATGGGGTCCCAAAGGAGACTTTATTCATACAATCAGAGTTAGTAAAATAAATTGAGAGGAGCCAGAAGATGCTCTATGATTGTAAGATACTACCGAAAACTAAGATTTTTGATGCTTAGCAATGAATATCAGATGGCAAGATATACAAACTACAAAGGATAAGTCCGATAAAAACAAGATATTCAGTGATCAAACAAGAAAATATGGAATTAGAAATGAAATTACCCATAATAAAACAAAGTATCAATTTAAGTTGTATAATTTGTTTTGGTCATATAAGCAACATTGGTCTAAGCTGGTTCTATAATAACAGAAAACTTCAATAGCTTAGTCATTTAGTTATTTAACTAAATTTTACACAGAAAAGATAACACTCCAACATATCCATTTTTTTACCCATTCTTCCAAATAGTGGCAGTTCAGTAACTTTTAACACAGCAAAAGTATAGTTCTGATAGTCAAGATTACAATTAACAAAATACCCGTACCTGTGACTGGTAGTTCCAGATACACACAGTTCCAGAATACAAACTTGCTAGAATCCTGAAATAACAATCATAATAAATCAAATTTAGTCTTCGAATTTTAAAGGTACAATTCAAATATAAGGGAAACTGAATAAAGGTTAATAATTACCATGGTTCTGTTGGATGGAGATCCGTAGATTTTACTCTCTCTGACCTTTGCGCAAGTTTCCTCTGATCCAAACATCACAATTAACAACATTACTCACACAGTATTCAAAAACATTTCATACCACAGTAACAAGATCTAAATCCGCACATTAAGCTGAATTCAAATGAAACAACTAAAACGCACCTTAATTTCGAGTCTGAGTGGCTGTTTAACACAAAAACAAAAACGAAAAAACACACGAGTTAGCGTAAATCAAACAGCAGATCTTAAATCAAACTCATGCAATAAGAGTAAAAGAAATGCATTCATATTCCACGATTTTAAAAAACAAATAACGCGCCAGATCCAAACAATTTACAAATCCCTAACTCTCCAGCTCTGCTGCATACTACCAAAATGATAAGGCAACGCCGACGTAATCAGAGCCAGTAAGACTAAAACCAAACGCAATTCAAAACTCTTCTCATTCCCGATTCCATAAATCAAACAGGAAATTGAGAATTGGACACTGCAAATCGAAGGGGAACCGAACCAGATCTAATGCGAAACCAAGCAGATCAAGAAACATAAACTCACCATTTTTGCAGATTAGAACTAAAAAAAGAAGAGGAGACTCTGGATCGAGATCGCGGGTTTCAGAGAGGAAGAAATAGATCGAGAAAGTGAGTTAGAGAGAGAGGGAGGGGTTTTGATTGGTGCAATGTAATAAGGGAGGGAGCTCTCTCCTCTGGTGTGTGTGTTTTGTTAATGTAAAATTTTTATGAATTAAGAAAGAGAGAGAGGAAGATGCTTCCGAGTTAAGGGATAGATTTACGGAAGTGCCACTCAGAGTCACAGGCTTGGTGGCGCTATGGTAGATCGTATCTCACGGTAAATTTTAAATTGACGGTAAGTGGGTGTTCTGAATTTCTGATGTGTTAAAATGGACGGTAGGGATTTTGAGAGTGACGTATTTCTATGTGATTTATGAAGGTGACAATTTGTGAACGTGTACTTCCAGTGTGAGAGTGACAACTGGCCGTCTGGCCCTTAGTATATTGGGCCTTCAGTGGATCGGGTTCGGATCTGAATCTGATTTCATTTGCACTGAAATATTGGGTCCGTTAGTAAATTACTTTAACTTTTTTTTTTTGGTCAAAACAGGAACTAGATATCATTAAACATAGGTTCGAAAATAAACATGTCGTGTTGCATCAAGCAACAATAAATCCTTAATACAATCAGGGGGACTGAACAAAATAGAAAAGGAGTCGGAAATCCTTAATACAATCAGGGGGACTGAACAAAATAGAAAAGGAGTCGGAAAGTGAACTACAAAATGAAGCATCGGCCATTCTAGCAAGACCATCCGCGACTTTGTTCCCCTCCCTAAAAACATGTTGAATCTTCACTGTTTCCAGATTAAGCATAAGCAACCTGCAGTCATGTAAAAGTGGCAAGGAAAATAAATTTTCACAATATTGACTGTTCAGAACAGAAATAACAGCAGTAGAATCAACTTCAATGAATAATTTCCTAGCACCAACAGATCTAGCAAGCTCCAAACCATCCCTAAGTGCCCACAGTTCAACCATAAAATTAGTGCAAACACCTAGATGTCTAATAAACCCTCTAATCCAGTTGCCGTCATGGTCCCTAAGAACCGTTCCTCCTCCGGCTAGACCAGAATTACCAAGGGATGACCCATCGGTATTCAATTTATACCACCCAAAGTCAGGTGGTTTCCAACAAACGGAGACAATTGGGCTTAGAGGCAGTGTACTTATCTTCCCATTCACTGCAAAAAATTCTACAGCCTTGGCAGTAGCATCAACAATAATCCTATCATTAATGGTATTACCACCACTAAAGACCCTCGCATTCCGAGCTATCCAAAGTTCCCAAAGGATATGCATCGCTATAAGACATTTAGGAACTTTATGTTGATGAAAACATGACTTATCACAAACTTTATCCCTTAGCCATTGTCGGAAGGGCATGGTGCCACTATTAAAGCCTGCTTTAGTCCAAACTGTGGATGAGAATGGGCAATCTTTAAGGAGGTGCTGAACAGTTTCCTCCTCCTGATTACAAAGGCCACAAACTGTAGGAGTTTCAAGTCTTCTCTGTCTTAGGAAGGTTCTAGTAGGTAAAATCTCCCGCGCACATTCCCATAAGAAAAAACGAAGTTTTTGTAAGCAATGAAGCTTCCAAACCCAGGTCAAGTCGGAGGTACTATCACTTGCACTAGGCAGATTTCTCACAAGATTATAAGCAGAAGCTAGCGAGTACTGGCCATTTGAGGTGAGCATCCAGCAAGGGATATCATCCCCATAACCATCAATTTGTCGAGGGACAGCTTGTAAAGTTTGCCAGACCTGCCGAGGAAGTTCGAAGGATATAACACTTTGGTTTTGGGTGAAATCTGCCACTAAAGTCAAGTCTTCCCCTCTTTGGAAAGGTCCATAAATGCAGTTCCTAAGTTTGCCCAAACCTGTCCAATTGTCATTCCAAAACCAAGTATTCCTACCATTTCTCACAATGAAACCAGCCCCATTTGACAGCATCTTTTTCGCTTTTGTCATGGATCTCCAAACAATAGACCCTGAATTACTACCATTTGCTCGATTGCCATATTTAGCAGTAAGAGTTCTAACCCAAAGAGTATCTTTATTCGTGTCAAAATTCCAATTAAGTTTCCCCACAATAGCCAAATTCAAAGACTGCGCATCTCTCAAACCGAGTCCACCCATGCTTTTTGGTTTAGTAACTTCTTCCCAATTGAGAAGATGAAGCTTTCTTTTTCCATCAGACTCATTCCATAAGAAATTCCTGCAAATTTTATCAATATTATCACAAGTATTCGCAGGCAACAGTCTATTTTGCATAAAATAGGTGGGGATCGACTCAAGGGTAGATTTGTAAAGGACCAATCTAGCAGCTGGTGATAAGAGCCTCGCTTTCCACCCTGTTAGTTTACATTTCATCTTATCAATAATGAATGGGTAATCATGCTTGGTTACTCTACCATGATGAATCGGAAATCATAGGTATTTGCCGAGATTAACAGTTTCACCCACCCCTAATATGTTCACAAGTGAGTCTCTATCTTCATGCCTTGTATTAGGAGAGAAGAAAACCTTGGACTTATTAGTAAGATTAATTGTTTGTCTAGATTCTTGACAAAAGAGATGAAGGACCTCTTTCATAGTTTCAGCCGTAGCCTCATCAGCTCTACCAAAAAGATAGATGTCGTCAGCAAAAATTAAGTGTGAGAACCTAAGGCTTGCTCTCGAGATTTTTACATCTTTCCAATCACCTATTTCGGTTGCTTCCATAATCCTCAAGCTCAAAATTTCCATACAAAGTATGAATAAGTATGGGGAGATAGGGTCCCCTTGGCGTATGCCTCTAGAAGGCTGGAATTTTTCAAGCTTAACACCATTTAAGAGGACTGAAATAGATGTAGAAGATATGCAGCTCATAATAAAGTCCACCCATTGTTTAGGGAAATTGAACCACATCAAGACTTTCCTGATAAAACCCCATTTAAGTTTGTCATAAGCTTTTTCAAGATCCAACTTGATAGCCATATGACCGACATTACCTTTTTTGCGCCTAAAGGTGTGAATGATTTCTTGGACAAGAATGGAGTTATATAATTATAATCTTCCAGGGACAAAGCTGGGTTGGTAAGGGGAGATTAAGGAATCAAGGAATGGCTTAAGCTTTGTGACCAACAGCTTGGTAACCACTTTATAAGTGAAATCACAAAGACTTATAGGGCGGAACTGCTCAATTTTTGAAGGGTTGGCCTTCTTAGGGATGAGAGAGATTAAAGTACCATTAAGAGCATCCGGCATGGCTAAATTCAAGAATATATTCTTGACTGCATCGCAAACTTTGTTTCCCACAACAGGCCAACAACGTTGGAAGAAGAAGGGGTGGAAACCATCCACACCTGGGGCTTTGAAAGGCTTAAAGGACCACGCAATTTTTTTAATATCCGTGTCAAGGATGGGGGTCAAAAGGCTAAGAGACTGGTCATTTGAAAGACGAGATTTTCTCAGGGGCATTGGAAGGGCTAAAGGATGAAAAGGTATGAGAAGTACAAAACAAGTTCGAGAAGTGGTTTAGGACAATGGATTTGATCTCCGTCACACTTTCAACCCAGTTATCATGTGCATCTTGCAGTCTCACAATCCTATTAAAGCTCATTCCAATGACTGTAGAAGCATGGAAGAACCTCGTGTTTCTTTCCCCATCAATAAGCCAATCTACTCTAGATTTAAGGGCCCAAAGATCTTCCTCCTCCTTGAGAATGGAGTTATATTCCCCTCTTAACAGTTCTTGGAGATCTAATAAGAACTGGGATGTGGCAGATTCTAGAGCCTTATCGATTCCAACCAATCTAGCAAGAACTATCTTTTTCCTTTGAAACACATTCCCAAAATGTTCACAATTCCACTGGGTAAGTTCGACTTTAAGTCTATCTAAGCTCAAGTGAATTGGTTCATTACCAAAATTCCAACTATCAGAAATGAGAGGAAGACAACCTGGGTGTTGGAGCCACATCTTTTGAAACCTAAAGGGCTTTTCACCCGGGATCACAGGGAGGTTTTTTAGATTAATCAAAATGGGTCGATGGTCAGAATGAGCAATTGTGATATGCTTAACAGCTGCCTCAGGAAAAGAAAGACGCCAACCCACATTAGCAAACACAAGATCAATTTTCTCAAGAATAAGATGGTTAGCATTCCTACGATTCGACCAAGCAAATTGGGGACCCGAAGCCACAAAATCAGTCAAGGAGCAATCATTAAGACAATCTTGGAAAATTTGGGCTCTATGAACATTAATAGGTCTACCACCACGTTTATCACTAGACCTAAGAACCTCATTAAAATCACCAGCCACTAACCAATCTAGATAGTTATTAGCAGCCACAATTCTAAGATTTTCCCATAATAAATTCCTTTCATGGAATCTAGGACTAGCATAAATTGCAGAAAATAAAAATTCAGTATTAAACCGACTAACCTTAACCACTGAGTGTATTTCCTGCTCAGTGGATCCTAGCTGCTCCACTGCAACGCGAGTCGAATGCCAAAGCATCCATATCCCTCATTGGTACCCAATAACCTCTGAGTCAGTGTATCCATCAAAGGGTAGTCTACCAAGAATCCCACGGGCATCACGAATCCGTGCTCGAGTTTCAATAAGAACCAAAATGTCTGCATCATATAGGCGCACCAAATCCATAATAATGCGGCTGCAGTTGGGGTTCCTCACACCCCTACAATTCCATATTAGGATTGTCATGATTGGAACTGCAGGATTGGCAGCCATTCTTGGATGTCTTAGTGGCGGGTTCCGTAATTCCCATTCCTGATCGATTTCCCTGGGATGAACATCTACCTTGTGCAGCAGGTTGGCGTAACCTTGCATCCATAAGGATCTTGCGTAGACGAGCACTCGCCCGACCATTGGGTGGATTTCTGCTCATGCTGCCACCAGTTCTTCGTTTCGTATCAGATATTCGTATGGCCTGCGAGACAAGAAGTTTGCCTGCATTGTCAGTGCCCACAGGGGAAGGTCCCAATTCGGGTCGTTCCACAGTACTCCGAAGGGTCTAGTTGATTGAAGTTGGGCTTCCACCGGTACTCCTTGGAGATAATAAGTCATCGGAACATGCTCTTTCCACAGAGGTCTCGATTCCGACGAATGTTCCCTTGGTTGTTCCTGCTACGGTTGTCTTTGAGCCCGAAATACAAACACTTGGTTGGAGGACTCCGACGGTGAGATCGACCTTGCTGGATAGGGCATTCGAGCTAGGCGTTCCTGAATTTGGTCGCTAGTTTGGTCTCTCCTTTGACGCACCATTTGGAACCGGCGCTGGAAAATGCCGCGGTGGTTGCTGTTCCTCGGGCTGGGATTCTGTTGACGATTGCTCCTCATTTTCTTGTTGGACTTGCACTGCCTTAGAAGTTTGTAAACCTTTCCTCTGAGCAACTTTTTCCCTGGGTTGAGTCATAAGGATCATATTTGTTGGAGAGCTCGATTTCCGACCTTCCATTTGAACGTTATTCACCAAAAGGGTTTGGCTAAAGTCTGCAACCACCGTCGAGGGAGCCCCGCCCAAGCTTGGAATGGAAATCACTCCTCATTACTTTAACTTTCTTTTGCACCGGTATTTTTAAGTTTTAACTTTGAACTTGATTTATTTTATTTTTTGCAACAAAAGAGCTTATAAAAATCAATTTGGCGACACATCCCTTATATATATCAAAATCATGCTAATGCTAATTTTGATTACTGTTAAGTTCTATATAACCCAAAACACATGATTTGCAATTCCTTTCCTTATTAGTACATCTTTGGTTTCTCATCCTTGCTATTTTCCTTTAATTTTGTACTCGTTTTTTCTTTCATGTTTTACTTTTCATTCATTTTTCATTAAAAAAAAAGAGTGAAAGTATTAACCAAATATATAACCCAAATAAGACATTAAGACTCCTTTTGACAACCTTTTGATGTGAAAAAACAAAATTTATTAGGTTAGGGGTCGTTTGGCATCGTTTTCGTTTTTCTGTTTTTTGTTTTTGTTTCGTTTTTGTTTTGTTTTTGTTGCGCTGTCAATTTTTGAAAACAAAAACATGTTTGGATATACAATCTGGTTGTATGTTTTTAAATAAAAAAGTAAAAAAAAAATGGTTAAAAAGCATGTGAGTTACTATTCATCATTGTGCTTCTGTGTTTTGGAAGTGTTTTGGAAAAACATGAAAACACACAATTCTTGCTTCCACTTTTTTCCAAAACACTGCTTCTGTTTCCAAAATTTTTGAAAACAGAAACAACCTGCCAAACATGTTTTCACTGTTTTGTTTCCAAAAACAGAAAATTGGCAACAGAAAACAGAAACGATGCCAAGTTATACACCGATTATTTGGATATCAAGTTAGGTTTTGAATGTGGTGCGATTTGTCCTACATGGTAAATAGTGATGGAAACTTGCAATGGATTGTTACTACTTTTAAGTTTAGGTTATCGTTATTAATCTATAAAACTACAGTTTTTCTTTAATCTCATCAATCCTAATCTTAACGTTAAACCCTTGATTAAAATGACTATTGAAATAAAAAAAAAGAAAAGAGTCGGACAAGGGTGGTGGGACAAAGTCATAAGAGCATCTTTTACTCATATGTAGGGGTGTCCAATTGGTCGGGTCGGGTCTAGTCGGGTCGGTTTCACTCCAGAACCGACAGAACCGATATTTTTAAAATAGAACCGAGCACCGACCCGAACAGTCTTAGAACCGACGGGTAGGTTTCGTTGGATTCTCAGGTCGGTTCCGTCGTGTTCTCAAGTCGAGTCGGGTTATTTATTTATATATATAAAATAAAGTTATAAAAGTAAATATATATTTATTATAATATATATAATTATAATTATAATTTATAAAATAAATATATATAAAGTAAATATATAATTACTTTATATATATTATATATATAAAGTAAATACATATAATTATAATATATAATTTATATTTATTATTTTTTTAAAAAATATTGTCGGGTTCTCGGGTCGATTTCGGGTTTCATATCTGAAACCGACAACGGATCGAGAACCCGACTATATATTCGGGTTGCACCGAATGCACTATAGGAATCGACCCGATTAGCCCCGAAACCGACTGCACCGGTCGGGTTTTTCAGGTCGGTTCGGGTATGGACACCCATAACAGAAACAAAAGCAGTCAGGGAAAAAAGTAAATACCTGTATCAAAATTTCACAGAAATATAAAGAAAATCAAACATAAAATTAGGTTGCATGGTTGCAATATAATATACCTTATATTTTAGCTTGCCCAGATGCGTTATTTGTCCCAACATCTTCTTGCCTAATAAACAGAAAATTAGTTCAACATTTGTCAGGCAAACAATCGACACTTGGAGACTTAAATTATTCTAACTTTATATATTGTACATGCAAATAGCTGCAAGGACAAAAGTCGTGCTGGTTGTACATTGTTCAATACACATGCCAGAACCTTGAAATATACAGTCAAAGGCATTGTTTGAAACTGATCCATGATTATAATTTTCGATAAGAATAGATGGGTCAGTTTGAAACGAACCGGAATAATCATAAAGATGTTTGTAGTCAAGGCATGAGACTTTGCCCCCAAGAACTTGAGAAGTTGAGTGCTGAATCCTAGCAAGAGCATGCAGGAAGAAGAGGCAGTAATCAGTGAACAAAGTGCCATTATCGTAAGCAAAGAAAAGGCTAAGAAAAATTGAGAATGGATATTAATATATTCATATAATAGGCTAACAAAATTACCTCATATTGAATTTCCACTTTCTGACATATATATTCATATAATAATAGGCTAACAAAGTCACCTCATAATAGTGAATTTCCACTTTCAAACTTCTCAATAATTAAATGGGTGATTATATGATACACCGGCGGTGTAAATTTTGGACTCCACAAGCGGCTTGTGGAGTTGACACATGTCCCTTTTTTGAATTAATTAAGTTTTAAATATTTCAATCTAGTCCCTAAGAGACACATGTCACCCTTTAGGACCCGCTTGTGTAATTTTCTAAACTCTACCGCCAGTGTATCGTATAATTTGCCTAATTAAATATCTGCAAGGGACAAAAACTAAAAATATTAAGAACGTAAATAATCCCACGCACTGGAAAATACAAAATTAATAAAATTATTGAATAGGAACCCAAAAGAACAATACTAAACCATAAATTAGAGAAAAACCAAGTTTGAATAGGAAAGTAAAGGTAAGTTACCAACAATGGGAGTTTACAAAATCAGTCACCTACAAAACAAAATGATATCCTTCAAATTGAAAACTTGATAAAATATCATGAAAAAAACAATCACTTGAATTTAATCGAAAGAATATGAGAATAACCCGTTCAATCCCTAATTCCCAAAGTAGTTAAATAATCAATCAATTATCGAAAACATAAAAGGAGTGAAATTTATCAATTTTCAGTGCTTACAACAATAAGTGAAGAGAATAGCGAGGTCGATCTTTGCGGCAGTGTTTGCAAAACAATCAACTTGGGTAAATCCAAAACGAAAAAAACAAAGAAAGAAAGGAACCGAGAGGGAGAAGCTGAGATAAGGGAAGAAAATGAGGAGAATGGAAAAAAAAACGCAGAAACATGAAGGAGAAGTGAGGAATGGAAAGAGAGTGAAGAAAAGGGAAAAAAAGGAAAAAAGAAGAAGAGATGACGAACAGAGAACTGGTCTTTAAAAAAAGAGAGAGAGAGAGAGAGTTGAGCAGCTCTGAAAAAGTGAAAAGAAAAGAAGAAAAAGAGGAAGAAGAAGGAAGAGCAGAGAGAAGAATAGGGGAAAGAAGGGAGAATGGAAGAGGAAGAGGGGAGGGGCGCGGGAATAGAGAGCGAAGGGGGTGGAAATTTCTGGAATCCTAACGTGGTGCGTTTTGATTGGTTAATTAATTTTAAATTACGTTTACATTCTCAAGGTTAATTCTTAATAACAAAAAACCCGACGTTTAAAATGACTATTTTAACCCTTATTAACAATGCTAAATAGTGTGCAAAATCAAAATGGACTTAATTAACTCTGGTTTTTTGATAAGTTCCTCTAACCTCTTAATGGGTGGTTTTAATTTAGCATAACTATCTTAACCCGCTTCCTTTCCCTTTGCGTGCAATAAAAAATATGAATTGAATCCTATCGTGTTGGATTAGGAAGTGTAAACTACAGGTATTGCCTTAATTGATTTTCCTCTTTTTTGCAACTGTATTACATAATAGCAGTGGTGAAGTTATAGATGTGTTATAACAAATTATTTGAAATCATTACCTTTAAGAGCTTAATGCAATTTTTAAAGTGGGTTCTTAAGTCTACTATCCACGTTTTGCATACACCTTTACATGGAAATTCTTAATCTTTCTGCTTTGACTATTTATTCATTACAATTGTCATATATTATAAAAACTTTACCCCGACTTTGTATATAGACTGAATGTCTTGATATTAATGTTCCATCGCTGGTATATTAACATTATATCAAGTCGAGGGGAAATTTTCCATAGTTTTTTTATTTCCTTTTGTTGTATAAAAAGCTATTTGTCTGTAACAAATTGAGTGATTTACAAGTCTTAGATTTGGTTTTTCATTATGTGTTAGGTAATAATCTTATTACTTCCTCTATCAATATATATATATGATCTTCTGAATAATATATTTTGAGCTGTTAAAAACTATTGGGGATAAGCTTTCGAAAGTTTTGTCATAAACTTTTAAGTTGTCAAGTCTGTAATTTTCTGAGTGAAAGTTTTCAAGCTCTTGATCACAAAAATAGTGCAATTGTCATTAAGTTGAAGTTATGAATGATTATAATTCCAATTAGATGTAGATTCCATTCGCTTTGGAAAGCTACCCATTATTTTTAATGATTAAAATTGTCTTATATTTTGAAAACTTTACTCTGATTTTGTATATATTAAATGTCTTATTATTAATATTCCATTTTGACTTTTGAGATTAATTTATGACAAATTGATTGTGGGAGCTTGAGATATGGAAATTTATTGAGTATTATGGAAAAATACGAAGAGAGGAAACTTTTCAAGTCGGCACTTCATTACTTGCTTTCAATAAGTTTTCTGTTGCCATTGCCAAGTGAAAGAGAATAAACTTAGAAATGCTAGTAAAGTAGCAAGCTTCGAGCTACTTGGAGGTATATAAACGTGTTCAAAGCCAAAATAGGACTAAGGAAAGATCAGCTGCA
The DNA here is from genome assembly GCA_001974805.1 of Corchorus capsularis. NCBI lineage: Eukaryota > Viridiplantae > Streptophyta > Magnoliopsida > Malvales > Malvaceae > Corchorus > Corchorus capsularis. Next base: position 49,347 of record AWWV01015029.1, read on the forward strand.
AAATGGAACGCACCACCACAAGATAGGTTCAAAGTTAATTTCGATGGAGCATTTGAGGAGAGCACAAAAGCACAAGGAATTGGGATAGTGGTCCGAGATGATGAAAGTTTATGTATTAGGAGCTCACTCATCACACATATATCGTTTTGGCTTTGGATCTAGAAATGGTGAGGCCCAGGCTCAATGAAAAGCTTTGGAGTTTGCTGCTGATCTAGGATTGTCAAGGATAGAAGTGGAAGGTGACTGCCTCAACTTGATTAACAAGATAAAGAACACCAAGCACACCTCTGACTGATTTGAATATGAAGATTGATTTGTACATCATGCATATGTTACTTTGATAGTAAATTTATTATTACCAAACATTTTGAGTGAGTTGTACATTGTTTATTTACCCTTGGAACCTATATTTGAGGAAAGACTTTAAAGTAAATTGTATAATGTTTATTCCTTAACTTATCATAGAATGCCCGAAAGGAGAGCTATATGTTTTTTTGAAGGATATTTAAGAAAATATTTTTTAAAGGACTTATTTTTAAAGGATATTTAAGAATGTATTTTTTAAAGGATATATACTCATGATATATTATGATGATATATATTATATTACTAGGTTTGAAACAAATATACACTTTCAAAACAAATAACAGGTATAAACAAGTACACCCACATTAAAAAAATCCCCGTAGTGCAAGCACGGGATATACCCCTCTCATTAACCATCACAAAAATGTACTTAAATTGTTAAAGTATTTAGTACTAATACTATATATATATGCTTCATGGTACTTCCTTTATCTTTTCTTTTGTATTTATATTTATTTCATGAAATAGAAGAAACCCAATAGAGAAAAGCTTAATTTGACCCTTGAAAAACATGATTTGGAGGGAGACAATGCTTAATGAATACATGCAGTGGGAAAGGAAAACATTTGCTTCAACTATAAAATATATCCCCAAAACATTTGTTTTTATATGTAAAGGAAATGTATCAATTTATGGCTCAAACAGAGGGAAATAAAATAGAATAAAGCAGCTTGGAAGGGTAGCTTTGAAAATCCACTCAGATTTCATTTGCTTTTGACTTTGTAGAAGCAAATAAAGAAACCCAGAAAGGGGAAATTCGAAAGTCATTGAAAATTTGCAATTATCTTTTCTCATTTACAGAACAAAGACAAATCCATCTTGAATTTGACTTTTAATCCTCCAATTTGACTCTTTCTTTTCAATTTTCATAGCTAACTTTCATTCCTGTTATTTTTAAGGGCCCATGGACTTTGAGGCCTATCCAAATGAGTTATGGACTCAACCCCAAATTACACTACAATCTACTATTGGTTTTTAGAATTTCTTTCTTTTTTTTTTATTTGTTCTGTTTAACTTTTTTCTTCTCCTACTACCACTTCTGATTTCTCTCTCTTATCATCAGCATGCCGAACCTCAAAAACTTCCAAATTACCCATCAAAACGGGTTGATCCCACTGAAATGGTAAAATCCTCTTTTAACCCCTATAATTAGGAACAACTAGTCTTCACTTCTATTCCATCATGTTTTTTTTTCAAAAAGAAGTAGATTCATTAAATTAAAGAGTCCGAATATTACAATCAAATTTAGCTAAACTATGAGTACAAATATTAGCTTTCCTTTTCGTTGAAATTTTTGGTTAATTCTCGGATCTCCATAATGCTAAACTATGAGCACGAATGTTAGCTTTTCTTTTTGTTGAAATTTTTGGTTAATTCTCGAATCTCCATAATTTAGGTAAGCTTCTTCACATAACATTGGTTCTTTCTTATTGATCTCCATGATAGCAATTAAACACAAACTAACAAAGCAGCACAAAACCCACACGCATTGAATACGATGGGAGTTGAACTTGATTCCTCACAGTCTAGGGAGCATGCACCTTACCATTGAGTCAAATGCTCAGGTGTGACCCATCGTGTTTAAATTAAAAGAAATTAAAATAATAATAGAAATTAATTATAAGTAAAGCTGTCAAAACCTGATCCAAACTCGATAATCCGCCCAACCCAGCTGAACCCGATTTGACCGGAAAAAGTAAACGACCCGAACTTGTCCTATCCAGACCCGACAAACCCGTAACCCGAATGACCTGAGAAGTTAACCCGAATGACCCAGGAATATTATAAACTAAAATTATGTTTTATTCAATAAAATCCACATTGTTATAATTTTAACCATTCTAAATTATCATTTATTCAACAAAATTTATATTATTATTATTATAATTTTTAAATTGCTAAACTTCATTATATGAGTAATAATTATATGAATAAATACTAAATCTGTTAAATGAATAATTTATGATAAATTTATAATTAGTAATTTGTCTTTTTACATAATGAATAAATAATAATAATTAATTTGTATTTTTTGACAATTTTTTCTATTAGGAAAGAACATAAATTTAGATATTATATAACCAATATTTATTTGAACACATATCCCACTTCATAATTAGTTATGTATTTAATATTCAAAATTAAAATAAAAGGACAATTGTTAACTCTTTAACGTCGTATATGCAGTTTGCTAACCTTCACTAACAGTGGATTGTAAAACAAATCGAATAATAAAGATATTAAATAAATTTAAGAATTAAACATTAAAAATTTCAACTCTCACCCAATTGATCCAATTCCTAGATCAGAAAACCCAAAACCCGAATGACTCAGAACCCGAGTGACCTGAGGTCAAAAACCGAACCCGTCTGACCTTAGACCTTGCAAACCCGAGACCCGAATGACCTAAACCCAGATGACCTGAAACCATTTATTTAATTAAATTCAATATTTTTACAAAATAAATTATTTTTACCATTTTAATTTTAAAAAATTGGAGACTTTTTGATAGTTCTGGACCCATTTCAATAATATAAACTAATAAAAGTATTATTATCAAATTTAAAAGTTAAATTAAGTTGTCTAATCATTAATTTATTCATCAACTACCAAAAAGTCTCCAATTTCTTAAAACTAGTCTTCGCTTCCACGTGCGTTGCACGTGATACTTTAAATTATATGAAGATTAAAATCTTAAGCATACTACTAATTTTGTCCTAAAAAATTATATTATTAGAGATGACAAAATTTCATCCAAGTGTGGGTATTCGACTCGACTGCTTGAAACCGAACAAGATCCAACTCGATTCGACCAAAAAATCCGCTCAATTCGAAACCGAAATTATTTGACCCCAAATCATTAATGACCCGAACTCGATCAACCCGAAATTACCTAAATCGAGATTAATTATATTTAAATGACCAGAATCCGAAAAGACCTAAACCTGAAAATTAGAGGCTAAACCAGAGGCTCAAATCCAAAATTATTGGAACCATATGACCCAAAACCGAAAAACACCCAAACCAAAATGACCTAAATCCAAATGACCCGACATTTGAGCGATCCAAACTCAATCCAACCTAAAACCAAAAATTAACCGAACCCGTATAACCCAAAATTTCCTTAACCCGAAACTGAACCCAAATCCAACCCGACCAGCCCATTTATATATACATTGGGTTTTACCATCAAAGTAACAAAAGAAATTATTCCACACAAATAAAAATATTAACAATGTATTAAACAACAAAATTTAAACCCACAACAAAGTTGTATTTATCAAGAAAAAATAATTATAAGTCAAATAAAATAATTACACGTTAGGAAAATAACAAATTTTAATCATAATACATTGAACTATCAGATAGAAAATGTCAATCATAATTACTTTTTAAATTAAAATGGTAAAAATAAAAAATATATATAAATATTGAATTTAATTAAATGAAAATAGAGTTTTTAGTAGAATAAAATTGTATATTAGAAAAAATTTTAATATATCCAAATTTTTTGGTAAAAATAAAGTAATTATAAAGATATTAGATTTAATTAAATGAAAATTGAGTTTTTAGTAGAATAAAATTGTATATTAGAAAAAATTTTAGTATATCCAAATTTTTTGGTAAAAATAAAGTAATTATAAAGATATTAGATTTAATTTAATTGAATAAAAATAGAGTTTCTAGTAGAATAAAACTATAATAGTTAAGTAAGGGCATTTAAGACAATATATTTGAAAAATAAGGGTACAATAGGCAATTCAAAAGTTTCTCAAAACTCGTACTTTTATATATAGTATAGATTAAAATGGTAAAAATAAAATATTTATAAAAATATTGAATTTAATTAATTAAAAATAGATATTTTAGTAGAATAACTGTAAAAATTCATTTCTTAAAAAAACTGTAAAATTTAAACAATTTCATTTAAGAGATATATTATAAAATTTCTAATATATCTAAGTTTTTTTAAACTAAATTAAATGGTAAAAATAAAATAGGTATTAGGACATTAGATTTAATTAAATAAAAATAGAGTTTTTAAATGGTAAAAATAAAATAGGTATAAGGAAATTAGATTTAATTTAATTAAATAAAAATAGAGTTTTAGTTTAGTAAAACTATAAAAGTATATTTAAAAAATTCTAATATATATAAGTTGTTTTAATTAAAATAGTAAAATGGTAAAAATAAATTTGTTATAAGGATATTAGATTTAATTAAATAAGATTAGAGTTTTTAGTTGACTAAAACTATAAAAACCTAAACAATGGCAATTTAGAAATATATTTGACAAATAAGGATATAATAAACGATTCAAAAGTTTTATAAGAGGTGGTACTTTTTAATATAGTATAGATATAGATAGATTATGGGAAAATTGCAAATTGACCCCTTTGAATTAAAGTTAGGGTGAATATATAAATATATCAAATAATAGTAGCATACACGACTTACAAGTTAAATGATTTGTTTTCTAATTTTTTCTTGCAAAAGTGGGAGAAAATATCACTAATAAATAAGACAACAAAATGAACATTGATGTTTTAAATTATACTCCCTCATTTACAAGTAATAACTTAAATACAAAATCTTTAAATGACACTTTTTGCATAAATTTCTTGAATCAACTTCACAAACCATTATTTTTTCCCTACAATTCTAAATTATATTGTGTTGGCACAATTATAGTAAGTATTGAGTTAGGATTCACCACTTGTGAGTGTGGGTCTTATGGTGATTCAACAACAAAATTCTAAATTATGATTATACACAATTTTGAATTGGGATATACTTTCAAACTTCTTAAAGATGGTAAAGAGCATAGAATTAACAAAAATTGAAAATGATGGACGGAATATAGATGAGACAAGTAATAGAACTCTTTTGACTATACTATTCTTAGATTTTATACACGGTTCTAAAACGATGGGGACTTGTCAATAAAAACATAAATTAACTTCATATTGAATAATTGTTTTTGTTGTGTATAAATATTGATATACATTTTTTCCAATGTATGATATTATGATATAACTAGTCCCAAGATCCGCGCTCCGTGCCGGAATTGTGAAGGGAGGAAACAGTTAGTTATGAAACGACTAAATTTTGGAAACACTTTTTAGAATTGAAATATAAAAATTGGCTTTCGAGTCCTCCACCTTCATGAAAGCCGCAGATCACGCAAAAACCTTTTAACTGACTGTTGAACAATTTCAATCGGATACGTGAATCAAAATTAGATAGACCGTCGAATGAGACCACCAAATTTCGGAAACATTTTTTAGAACTGAACCCTCAAAATTGGCTTTTGAGTCCTTAATGAAAGTTGCAAATCATTAAATTATCTTTCAATAGACACTTGAATCACATTTATCGGACAAATAAAACAAAAAATAACAGAATTAAGAGTGCTAAACCAGTTTCTACCACGTGTCGATGCTTCCTTTCGGCACAACCATTTTGTTCAGGAGTGTGAGGGCATGAACTCCTTTGAGAGATTCCATTTTCTGCAAGATATTTGGTTAAGGATTGGTATTCACCACCCCAATCGGCTTGGAATGATTTAGTTGGCTTATTAAAGATTTTTTCAACAACTGCTCGATACTTAATAAATGTGTTAAGAACATCAGATTTATTATTGATGCAAAATATCCAAGTGTATTTGCTGAAATGATCAAAGAACAATATATAGTATTTGAAACCATCAATAGAATTAATTGGAACATCGAATATCAGAACAAACTAATTCTAAGGGCTCTTTGGCCTAAAAAGAAGACTCTGGAAAAGGTAATTTCTTGATCTTACCGATTCTACAAGCATGAAACAAATGAGAATTACTAGGAGCTTTAAAAGAAATAGCATTATCATGAAGAGCACGCTTGACTGTTTTGATTGAAGCATGTCCTAAACGAGCATGCCATGTATTTAGACTTGCAAGAAAAGCTTTCATCGAATGCTGACTGAAGAGAATTTTGTAGAGACCATCATCACTCCGGCCTTTGTATAGTACCTACCTCATAAGGATATCCTTTACATCAAATTATCTTTAGTAAAGGAATGAACAGATAAGAGATTATTGCAAACAGAGGGAACATGAAGGATATCATTGAGATGAAAAGAACAATTACTAAGTGAAACAATAGATGAGCCAATTTTAGAGATAGGGAGAGAATTACCGTTTCTAATGGTGACTGAATCTATGCCATTGTAATCATTCTTAATGGCTAGGTTTTCCATATCCGTAGTGAGATGATGATTGGCACCAGTATCTACGATCCAAGGGTTATGATTGTGAGTTTGAGTGGCAGCAAGGTTGGTTGCAACTTTCGATGGTTGATTGAAGCGTGGTGGCTGGATTCTATGGGATGGACATTGACGAGCATTGTGTCCAAAACAACGACAGTTTTGACAAGTGGTATTGTTGGTTTCATTAAAAGAAACTTGGGTAGAATTTGCACCTGTAGCCATAGATATTATTCTGTTGGTTATCGTAATGCCTGCCTTTTCCACTACGGCCTCCGTGACGACCCCTGCCTCTTGTCATTGAAGGTTTCTGTGGTGTGTAATATGCCATAGGAGGGCTGGTAACTGAGATGTTTGATCTGCTTCAAGTTGCAATTCTTCACTAAGCAGACGACCATAAAGGTCAGTAAACGAGATTGCTTCATGACGAGCCTCTAAGGCTCGAACAAAGTGACGATAAGCTTCTCCAAAACCGCCTATGATGGATTCAACCAGAGTGGGTTGTTTAAAGCTGCTTGTTGATCATACAAGGTTTTTGAACGCTACATATAAATGGTGATGAGTCATTTTTGTGCTCAAGTTTGAGAAGGCTCGAGCGGATTTTTGGCGGATCTGAGGCTTTGAACCAGAGGCAAACGCAGCAAAAAGTTTGTCCCATGCTGCATGGGCTGTGAGTGCACCAACAACTTGTGGAAGAAGACGTTCGAAAAGAAAGCATGTGATCCAACTGAGGACCATTTGATCCTTTTGAAACCATGATAAGTAGGTTGGGTTTGGAGCATCATTGACCATGGCGGGGGAGTTGGTTTTGATCCATTAATGTGATGAATCAAATTGTAGCTTTGGATGATAGGCCGGATCTGAGTATTCCAAAGTAAAATTAGTTGGGGTAAGTTTGATGGAGATTTGTTAAGAGACATTTGGATTAGTTTGGGAGGAATTGATGGTGGGATTGGTGGTTGCAATGGCTGTTTGATCAGTTTTGTTAGCCATGGAGAAGAAGAAAAATTGTCGTTAAAGAGTTCAATGAATGAGTTTGTATTGATTTAGTATAGTGTATAAATACATGGGGTAGTGTGTTACAAGTATAACTCTACAAGTATAACAAGAGCTAAAGGCAAAGGCGTATCAATATACACAAGCAACAATCGTTATCTATGTTGTTGCTTATCCTTATCAGTATGATCCTTTTTCAACAACCTAGAATCCTGGAGGGAGAGATCATCCCAATTTCCGTTGGAGAGATCAATTTAATGCTCAGCCAAGACAATAATTTGCTCAAGAAAGACCCCTATTCCCTCAAAAGCCACAAGGTGAAACATCAAGATTGGAAGACATTGTTACTCGAATTGCCTCATCGCAATTTGATTTTCAAAAGACTGCTCAAGATCGATTCAATCAAGTGAAGACAACTGTTGACACTGTTATTGAAGAGATGAGAAAAATTAACCAATGAAGTTAGAGAACTGAAATTACAAGGTCAATCTAGAATTCCTGCTCAACCAAGAGTTAATCCTAAACAAAACGTAAGCTCCATAGCATTGCATAGTGGGAAGATGTTAGACAAGCCTTTAGCCGTCAAAGCATATGAGGAGGAGCAGAAATCAGTAATGCCGCAACCTATAGTTGAAGAAATTGAAGTCAATTCAGAGATCAAAAGAGAAGCTACAACAACCGATTCAAAGAAAGTAGAGGAGGAAACTCATTGATAAACCAAAGACTACACCGTTTTCTTTTAAAAGCAAAAAAGAAGGATGAGATTGATCCTGTTATCTAGGAGACATTCAGCAAAATTGAGGTCAATATTCCATTATTGGATGCCATTCAACAAATTCCCAAGTATGCGAAGTTTCCTAAGGAGCTATGCACCAACAAGAAGTGTTTGCAAGGTAAGATTTCTGTTGGAGAAAGCATCTGTGCTATAATTCAAAAGGAATTACCCCCAAAGCTAAAGGATCCGGGTATATTTTCTATGTCATGCTCAATTGGAGAAGGTATAATAAAGAATGCTATGTTAGACTTAGGTGCTTCTTTAAGTGTGCCTTATTCTACTTATATTGATTTGAATCTTGGACCATTGAGATCTACTAACGTTGTGCTCCAGTTAGCCGATAGATCTTTAGTGAAGCCTGAAGGAGTTCTAGAGAACTTGTTAATCAAAATTCAACATCTAATATTCCCTGTGGATATTTACGTGTTGGAGATGGAGGAAGATGATTCTAAAAATCATTGCCCTTTATTGCTTGGAAGACCATTTCTAAAGACTGCACACACAAAAATTGATGTCTTTAATGGATCATTAACTATGGAAATTGATGGAGAAGAAATAAGTTTTCAAGGATTAAAATCACCACCAAATTCTTCGATCCATCTTTTGAAATCAAATCCATTGACATGGAGAAATGAATTGAAGATGATGAAATTGGAAAGAAGCTTACTTTGATTGGGAAAATCAAAGAATTTTTGGAACATATGGTGAAGAAATTTATTTTTTCCTACCATCTCAAAGAGTAAATTTGAGCAAAGTCTAGCTTAAAGACTATAAACAAAACGCTTAAGGGAGGCAACCCATGCTAACTAATAACTAACTATTTTCTTTCTTTTTGATTTTTGTTTTTGCATTTAGAAAAAAATTCAAGTTTGATGCTTGCTTTGAAAAATTGGAATTGGAGAAGCATACCACGATTGGAGGAGGGATTGAACTCACCATTGAATAAGCTTCCTCAATCCCTAATCTTTTTAATTATTACTTGCTTTAATTTATTGCAATTTTTGCTATGCTTGATTGCTATGATTTTTAGCTTAATTGAATTAAATTGATTTTGCTTTGCATGCTATTTTTGCTTGAATTTATATTGCATTTAGCTTAGTTGCATTTGCATATATAGAATGAAATCAATATCTCTGATTTTTAAGAGACCAATTTTGGATGAAATTTATTGATTTTTGAAGAAATTGATTGTGTTGGAAGTGAAGGCTTTGAGTTTAAGTGACAAATTTTCGATTTGGAGTATTAGAAATATATGAAATTGAAGCTAGAAAGATCAAAGACATAAAGGAGCAAAGCCAAGCCAAATCAGCCCAGCATGCATGCTTGGCATAGGCGGTGGCAAAACATAAGTCCCAAACCCGATAGGACATTGTGACCAACCGCCTTGGAAGCTAAGTTTCAGACACTATATGTGGTTATTTTTACCAATTGAAGTGAGGATGTCCTAAACTGACATACCTAGTGTGCCTAGAAAAAGAAAATCAGCCCTTATGGAGTTTTACATTAAGAGACCGTTTGTTACTTTCTAAGGATAGTGCTTTTCAAGGAGAGTGATTCCCAGAAGAGTGCTCTCCATGGAGAGTCATTCCAAGGAGAGTAATTCCCAAGAGAGTACTTTCCATACTTGCCCCATGAGAATCTATTTTCCCTCATATGAGGGAAAGTTGGGTTACTTTCCCACCTTTATTTAATTAAACCAAACCATAGAAAGTGTTTCCACCTTTTATTTTCCCACCTATTATAACTTAACCAAACCATGGAGAGTGTTTCCACCCATTACTTTCCTAGGAAAGTAACTAAAACAAGCGCCCTCTAAGAGAATTGAAGGCCTCAAGACAGCTTCATCGCAAGAAATCTTGCTGCCCATTTTTGTCGACAGCCTTGTGCCTCTACTTTACCGATATCTTTCTCGCTTCTCAATCAATTTTTGCACCATAAAAAGCCACCAAACACTACTTCCATCTACCCCCTAAAGATCCAGAAGCAAAAATCAGCAGCTCTTGCATCCAAGAGTGAAGAAATTTAACCCCAAAAAAATAACTTGCAAGCTATAGTCATCTTTATCGACTTGGATTTTGCTAATTTTTGTGCCGATTCTTCTTGCACAAAATTCAGCCACTCTTTCTTAAATTCTTACACACAAAACACACCTTAAACACTCTTTTATCTTTCTTATACCCAATTACCCCATAACCATACCAATATGACACCAAAAAGAGGCTTACCAAGAACAAGAACTTTCCCTCTTAGTTCTCATGCCGAGGCTTATGCTTCAAGTAGTGATGAATGGGAGGATGCTCAAGAAATTGATTATCCGAATGCTTTTATTAATGACGAAGCCAAGAAATGGTATAGAGCTAGAGTTAAAACCCCCATTGTTGTGGAGAATTATCCGGCCAATGATATTGATGCTAGTTTGGGAATTTCTCAAATTTTTAATGTTTGTGGTTGGAAAAGTTCGCTTGAATTGAAGGGTGATTTCTATCCCAATTTGGTTAAGGAATTTTATGCTAATATGGATAGGTATAGACCTAATGGAGATGATCTTACAATTTGAACAATGGTGAAAGGGAAAAGGATTAAGGTAATTGAGAATACTTTGACTAGAATGCTTGGAATAAGGAGTCAAGGAATTCTTTATAACTTTGATGAATTTGGAGGGGAAAAGAGGAACTTGAATGATATATTTTGGTCAAAGAAATTAAAGTTGCATTGGAGAAGTTTGAAATTCCGGATGAATGCCACAAATGTGTATCAATCCCACGGTTTTAAAGTATTGTTCATAGGAAATTGTTTGTCCTATAAAGGAGAAGAGGCATCAGAAAATTCAAAAGTTGTCCCCTTGAAAATAAAAAAGAGATGAATAAAAAAAGGTAAAGTGTTTGATTGAAATTGCACTTTGAAAAAAAAAGAATAAAAGGATAATTCCTAGAAAAATTTGAAGTTGAATTGAAAGTATGAAGTGTTTGATTGAGCCAAGATTAGGTTGTTAGAGCCTTATTACACTTTAATACCACTTTATGAGCTTAAATTTTTATTCTATACTCTTTGTTTTGACCTTCTTTGACCTCTATATCATTGTACATGTCTGTGATATATGTGAAACCCCAACCCAAGATATTAGACATATTAATTGGGCCCAAATTATCTTTTAGTTTATGGGATAAAAACCTATTAAGTGACTACTTGAACTTTAAGCATAGTTTAGTCTAATAATATATACACATTTTTTTTTTTCAAAAATCAAGATTGAAATGGTGACTAGAGGGGGATTGCTACTAAATTATTTGAAGCGGGTGCACTTGCTATGGATTGTGTTGTTCCAATCTCTGTTGTATTCTACTTTGTTAGGCTTGTTTTTCTGTTGAATGCTTCATTTTATGCTTTGGTTTGCTATGTTTCTACTACTTTGTTCTGTTTCTTGCACTTTACCAGTGTTTCTATCTTAATAAAAATTGTCTTTGCCTTTCAAAAAAAATATATACACTTTTTTTTTCAAAATTAGGGTTAGACAAATTGGAAGAAAAGGGAGAAAGACCAGAGGATTTAGAAGATTGATTTGCTCAGTTTTTCATCATCTTTTGGTGTTAAGACGTAAGCTTTAACAACTTTCTAATCTTTTCACCTTTTAAACATGCATTAGGGAGGGTTTAGATGGAAAGAAAGAGAGTTCTGGCCACCGGCGAGCCTCTGACCATCATATTGGTATCAATAGATTCCTCTGACAATTATGAATTCATAGAACTTAGAATCACTCAATTTGCTTGGGCGAATCAAAAGTTATGATAAAATATTAAGTGAAGAACCCTAGGTTAGAAACTGTGATTAGTGGGTCTACTTTCCTTGCCGTGATTCGGCAAACTGGAGGCCTTTAGAGGCCGAATTTATGGGGCACTTGTAGTAGAATGTAAGTTTTGTCCATTGGTACCATTTAGACCTCCATAGGTATTTTGAGGTGAGAGAACCGAAACTTCAAAAATGCTTCGTTGATGGGACGAATATTGAATTTTCAGATTTGTTCATGGAGAAGATGAACAGTGACTGACGATGCCCACTCTCGGCCAGAAATTGAATCAGAGAGTGTAGTTCACCTCTAAGTCGTTTTGAAGTGAACTTTGGGGGATTTTCTCAACAAATTAATTATTTCTGATTTTCTGGAATTTTTATATAATTTTTTGGATATCAAATTATTTTATACAAATTATTGTTTTTGGAAAAATGATTGAGAGAGTGTGGCTTAATTTTAAAGAGTTAGATTCTGGAATTTTGGGGAAAATTATATTCTAATATCAGTGTTATTTTTATGCTTTTAAAATAGAGTTCCACTCTTTTGAAATTTCGAAACATATTTCAATGGTTATTTTTAGATAGTAAAAGTGGGTGGAATGTGGAAAACTTCAGAAATGAGTTTTCTAAATGTTTTGAAAAGAATTTTTCAGCGGTTCCCAAGTGTGGTTTAGGATTGGTTGAAGGGAAGATCGAACATGCATAATTATTGTATATATTTACCATTTCTAACAGATAGTTATAAAATTACTAGGATCGTAATTGTTATTATCTTGGTGTGGACTTTGTGTTGTGATTGTCTTACTAATCAGGTAAGTTTCCGAACCTTTCTAATTATTTTCAAAATGATTGATTTTAATTGGTTTTCAATAATAAATCGTTTTATATCGGTTTTGTAATTGATGTTTTATTGTTTTTGAACTATTGAAATGGTTTCGTAAAATGGGTCAAGCATGAAAGGTAAAAATGATTGAGAATTATGGTATTGTGAAATTGATTTGGGATTGTGAAAATTGGTTTTGGGGACTTTGATGGTTGCATAGTGGATCCGTGCCTCAAGGGATTAAACTGATGGTGGTTTCGGAATCTATTACCGTACGGTTGAAATATTGTGTATCGTGATATCGTGGATTGTGGCAGCCTGAAAGAACTTTATTGAAATGTTTTAAGTGTTGATTGTGATTGGGAACTTGGTCGTAAATTATTGTTTTGCTAAAGATTGTGATTTTAAAGTAAATGGTTTGAATGTTTGATCTAGCTAGTTGGGTTTTGTTACTTACTAGGCTATTTAGCTCATTATGTGGTTATTGTGTATTTCAGGTATTGAGGATTGAGCTTTGGGGTGCATTTGGGAGAGTGCGCTAGGACGAATAAATTAGACACTGAATTTTATTTACGCTATTGAACCGCTTCCGCTATTGTTTATCGTTTATTGTTGGGATTGTAATTGGTTTGAGAGGTTTTAAAGATTTTAGACTTTTGAACTTGTTGGATTGTATGTTGGCCTTACATGCTCATGAGTTTCACTTCATGAGTGTGTGGCGTTTTCATGTTTCGGGCCTGTGGGTTCGGGGCATGACAATATATCCTCCTTAAAATAGTTTTTCAAAAAACCTTGGATGAATGTGTAGGTATCTATTATTAAGTATTACTCTTTTAACTATTCTAATGAAGTACATGAAGCCTGCCTTCTTGTGTTTTTGTTTGATTAATGACTTCGGATAGAATTGATTGAGAATTGATATCTTTGATTGATTAGTGTTGGGTTGCAAAATTGATACTAGGACCGGAGCTAATGTTCATAGGCCTTGAAGGATTAAGCCTAGTGTAAAATTGGGCTTGTAATTATTTATTTTGTGGGCTTATAGGATGTTTAAGCCTTGGGAGTTAATTTAAGTGGTTAATGGTGGTTAATTAAGTGAATTAGTGGCCGGTTAATTCCACTTCAAATGGGAACAAACTAAATGCAATTCACATGCTTAATTAAATTTGGATGAATGGTTAATTAACCACTAATTTGGACACTATAAATAAGAGTTTTTCTTATGTTGAAGGAGTTGGCAAATTCATCAATGACAAGAAGTCAAAAAATCATCATAGTTTCTTAGTTTATTAGAAGTAACCCTTAGAATTAGTGTAATCTTGTATCTTAGGAGTAGTTCCCTAACTTAGAATTTGCTTTAAACACTTTTATTCAAGCATCCGAGATCATTGAATCTCATTTTCTTTGTATCTTCCTAGTGTCCTTAGTAAAATCTTTTGTTTCGTGGAACATTTGCTATTTCATATTTTAATATTAGTTCCCCACTCTTGCGTATAAGAAACAAGGGTGGGAACCCTTATATTTTTGGCATCAAACAATTAGTTATTGCTATGCTTATTTTTGAGATTAAACATACTGATTTTAACTTGACTTAGTGCTATGGTGTATCTTTTGGTTGCTTGTTTCTCTTTTATTTGTTTATGAGTCTTTTCTTTTCTGTTTTTAAAATCCTAATTTAGTTTTGAATTGCACACTCAATTTTTGTTAGAGACTAACAAAAGTTCAAGTGTGGGGCAAATATGATAAGACATAATTTAGTGCTTATTTTCTATGCAATTTTGCCTAGTTTTAGTAGTCTTTAGTATCTATTTCACCCCATATTCCTCATATTTGTGTTTTCAGGTCTATTTACAGCCATTATTTACAAAGATGAAGATTAAGAGCGATTTTGATCCATTTTTGAGAAACTACTAATTTCAGCATATTTTTGCCTAGTTGGCCCATTTCGGTCCATGAAGTCCAGATTGTAAAATCAGAAAATTCGAAGCTTAATTCTGATGAGCTATGGCCCAATTTGATATTCTTGTGCCCACAATTGCAAGACTGAAGTCCAATTTAGTAATTATGATGCAGTATTGCATATAATTATGATGACGTCATAATTTAATAGCTTGAGGAGAATGGATTCGAGAGATTGCCCATGTGTATCGTGAAGGCAACCGATATGACTTTCTAGCCAATATGGGTCAAGATTCTCCATCTGGTTGTTTACTGCTTATGGAGCCACCTATGGGATAGTTCCTCTACTAGAACATGACGCGAATGATGTTGCTGTTCGGAGAGCTTAGCTGACGTTTGTTGGCATCTTTTGTACCAAAAAGAAATTAATTTAAAGTCAACCTTTGACTATTAAGATCAATGCGCAACTTCAATAGAAAAATCATATCTTTTGATCCAGAGCTCAGAAAAATGCGATTCCAGTTTCGTTGGAAAATTAACTTCAAGCTCTACAACTTTCATGTCAAGTTCAAAGTCCAATTTTGCTGTTAAGAATGACGATTTTTCCCTTGAAGATTTCTGGACAAAATCGATGCTTCCTATAGCCGATTGGAGAAATTGCTTGAACCAACTTAGAGATTGCTATGGACGAATTGACCAGCTGATTTGATGACATGGAAATTCCCTATTGGCCACTTTGGATCAGTCTTAAAGCTACAACCAATGGAAGCTCAAGTCTTGGAGACCAAGTAATGCAATTTTTAGTTAGAGTAGGATTTGATTTTTAGTTGTCTATCATGCCCCTTTAGCTGGCCTATCTAATGGTTGTTATTGAATGTTGTAAGGGTATGATGTCCTGGTTCCCCTATAAATAGTAACCCTTAGCTTTAGAAAATCATAATTGACAATCGACACAAGTTTGAAGAGAGTAAAGGTCGAACCCTAGAGAGGATTTTCTCTCTAGCTGTCGACAACTATAGGGTTGTTCTACATCCTTGTCGACATCTTACTCTTCATGCTCTTTGATTATGTCGATCGTCACTCTCTCAATCATGAATGAGTAGTCCTTTTTAATGCTTTTCCCATGAGAACCCTTAAGCTATGAATTAACTATTTTACACCTATGGTGAGATCTTGTTTCTTATTTTCTATATATCAATCGAATTGATGAATTGATGATAATCTCTTTATGTTATGCATGCTTGATATGTCTTATGTACGTGGTGTATAATTAATTAGGTTAATCCAATGATTCAATTGCTTTAGATAAGTTTTCTTTACTAATCTTGAATTTATTGATTAGGTTTAATTGATTGCTTGTTAGGAAGGCGCAGCCTAAATAGTAGTTTATTAATTTTACCTCTGCTAGATTTGATTTGGTGAATAGTTAGCAATTGAATCTAATTGCTAGTAGCAAGATTTAGTATAATTGGTGAATCTTAAGTAACTGATTTCTTGAATTGGATTAGAATTGATCTTATGCATGAAAGATTCGTTAGTAATTTAATGCATATTTTTGGTTTATTTATTAATCTTAATGCTTTATTGATTGCATAATTCAAGAATCTTTAGTATTGAATTCAGTAATTGATTAAAGGTGAGTTGTGAATCTTTAGTAGCAATTTAATATATCTTTTATAAAAATTGAGATAAGATGAATCTTTAGTAATTGAACTCTCTGTCAAAGTCTTTTCTAAAATTATGATCTATCTTTTATGATGTAAGATTGATTAATGTGCTTTTATCTATGACCTATGGTGTTTATAATTAATTTATACTTAAGTGTGGATAAGTGGGGAAGTATTGCTTTTATATTATTGCTATTTTCTTAATTTGCTTTCGTGACAACCAATCTGCTTTCTTATAAATTGTTGTTATTAACCTGGTTACTTTTCTTAGTTGTTGTTATTAGTTAATTGGTTTTAATTCTTCTTTGAGGGATCAACCCTGACTTGCCCTATCTATCAGTTAGTCAGGTTTTTATTTTGTGACTCGCTGACGACCCGATCAGTTGCAAGGCAGGCACCCCGTATCTCTCATCTGTTTTTTTGCAGATGATAGTCTCTTGTTTCTATGAGCTCGCCTTTCGGATTGTGATAAAGTGCTTGCGATTTTGGGTGAATTTGAAGCTGCTTCGGGCAAAAAAAAAATTAAAAGTTCTTTGATTCTCTTTAGTTCGAATACTTCAAGTGATGTTCGCCTGGGCATTATGCAAATATTGGGGGTTCAGCGTCTTTTGGATAGTGATAAATACCTAGGTTTGCCTATTATGATAGGGAAATTGAGAATTAGAGAACTGCAACTTATTAAAGAAAGACTACTTCGACGGATTAATAGTTGGCATGGCAAGCTATTTTCTAATGCGGGGAAGGCAGTAATGATCCAATCTATAGCACAAGCTATCCCTGTCTATCTTATGAGTGTTTTTCTTTTTCCGAAGGGCTTTGTTCAAGAGCTTAATTCTATCATTGCAAACTATCGATGGGGTTCTAACGGGTCTAATAGGCGTATTCAATGGAAGGCATGGGATTCTCTTTGCGTGTCTAAGGCAGATGGTTGATTGGGCTTTAAAGATTTTGAATCTTTTAATTTAGCATTATTGGCCAAGCAGTGTTGGCGTTTAATTAACTCAAAATACAGACTCCTTATGTTTTATAATTTTAAAGGTTAAATACTTCCCTACAGCGAATTTTATGTCGGCTAAGTTAGGGAACAATCCCTCTTTTCTTTGGCATAATCTTCTAGCAAGGAGAAAGGTTTTGACTGCTAGTAGTCGTTGGAGAGTTGGATCGGGGAATTCGGATGCCTGGCACGACCGGTGCATTAATATTCCCCCTCACTATAGACCAATACCGAGAGAAGGAATCGTTGTTTCAAGGGCTAATACTCGGCTTGCTGAAATAATGGATCTTGATGATCATTGCTGGAACATTGAAAGATTATAAGAGTTGTTTTGTGAAGAGGATGTGGCTCGGATTTTGTGTATTCCAATACCGAGAAATCCACAGGAGGATTATTTGATCTAGAACGACGCACTACTTGGGGATTTTAGTGTTAGATCTGTTGTTGCCCGCAAGGAGCTTGGAAGAGCCGATTTACCAGTGGATTCTCGACCTCCAATTTGGCAATTCATTTGGTCTTCTCGAGTGATGCATAAGGTTCGATTCTTCCATGGCGTTTATGTTGGAATATTTTGCACTCTAAATTGGTGTTGCGATATAAAGGCTTGGACATTGACAGTCTCTGTGCAGTATGTGGTGAAGATGAATCTTCCTATTTACATATATTTTTTAACTGCCCTTTATGTGTTCGTATTTGGGAGATGATATGTCCATGGGTGATACTGTGGCTTGAAGGGTGGGATGGTTCCTCCAATTTTTAGGAAGATTTTATATCTAAGGCCAATCTTCTGGGGCAGATGGAGAAAGTTTGCTATACTCTTTGGCTAATTTGGAGTAATAGAAATAAGTGTCTATATAATTATACTTGCAATACTCCTCAAGCCCTTACTGCACCTACCATGAATTTGATACAACAAGTGGAGACAACAGAGCTTGGTACAACTTCTTTAACATCCTCTTCTCATCAGGTTGTTTGGAAACCTCAACCACATGGTGTCTTCAAAATCAATTCTGATGCTGCATTCAAAGCTAAGTATTTGGAAGCAAGCTTAGGAGTAGTCATTTGTGATGGTGGAGGAAAGGTCTTAGCAAGTGCCTCGCGGAAGTTGTTCTTTGTAGCCGATACACTCTATCCAGAAGCACATGCTATCCTCTTCGCATTTAAGCTGGCTTTGGAAAATGATATAATTAACTGTATTATTGAGAATGATTCTCTTATTGCGGTTAAAGAAATCATGAAAGCAGAGCCAGTTTGGTGGGAGAGTGGAAATTTAATTTATGAAATTCGGGGCTTGATTTCTCTTTTTGATAATTGTAAAGTTGTGTTTGTCAATAGAGAAGCAAATTCTTTAGCACATAGGTTAGCTCATATTAGTGTTGACCATGTGTGGTGCAGGAGCTTACCTTCTGACGTTTGTAATCCGGATTATCATCAATGAATTCTATCATTTTGCTCAAAAAAATATTTTGACACCACTCAATCAAATCTCTAACTCCGCCACTGCATCAAAATGTCATTTTTGGTCTCTCTTTTCACCCCCGCATTGTCTTTTGTCACCTCTCTCTTTCTCCCTTCTCACTTCTTTCATGCCTCTAAAAAAGGCAAAGTCTTCAGCTTTCACTGTTGAACCCTTGATTAATCAACTTGGTCGTAAGGAGAAATTTCCATTGTCAACGCGGGATTGGATCGAGTGAGCGCTCATTCCAGCTTAAACAGGTTTCAGGTTCAAGACCTTATGTACGCAGCCGCCCTCGTTGGTAGACTCACCCACCAAACCCAAGTACGCAACCTGGGTAGAATCTGCTTTATGTTGCCAGGATATCGAATATAAACAAAAAAAAAAAAAGAGAAATCTCCATTCGTTTGTTTCAATTTTGATGGGATTAACCTAAAACCCGTGACATGACATTTCCTCGTAGGTAAATATTTGCTGGATTAGAGTTTGTGTTTGATTTTGACGACCATGAAACATTATGCCCATTTTACAAATTCAAGGAGTATTAGGACAAATTTAAAGTTGAGTGGACAAGGTGTCCCACTTTGACAAGTTGAGGGACAAAATGAACATTAAGCCAAAACTTTATATATGTACCAATCCTAATTTGAGTTGGCTTAATAGATATTTTGACCCTGAACTTGTAAGAAATAGACACATAGCTCTTAAACTCTTAAAATTGTCAATTGTACACCTAATAACTTGTAACAAAGGGACAAATTAATTAGCCCTTTTAACGAAAATTGGCCTAATAGAAATTTTGGCCCTTGAGTTAGAAAGAAAGGAATAAATTAGCCCTTAAACTTCTAAAATTGTCAATTACACGCCTGATCTTATAAAATTAGACAATTTAGCCATTTTGGATGGAAATGGATTAAATTCCATCAACAATTGGACAAATATTGGACAAAGTTTATCGGAACCATACCAATTTCTGTAAAGAAAAAAAAGGCTAATTTTCGTCCAATTATTAACGAAATTTAACCAATTTCTATCCAAAATGGCTAATTTGTCACTTTTTTTTAACAAGTTCAAGCACACAATTGGCACTTTTGGAAATTTAAGGGCTAAATTGTCCATTCCTTACAAGTTCAAGGGTCAAAATGTCTATTAAGTCGACGGAAATTTGTTAAATTCCATTAACAATTGAACAAAATTAATCGAAGCAATACCAATTTCCATAAAAAGAAGGGCTACATCCAATTGTTAACGGAATTTAACCAATTTCCATCCAAAATGGCTATTTTGTCTATTTTTTACAAGTTAGGTGTGCAATTGACGATTTTGGACGTTTAAGTGCTAATCTGTCGCTTTTTTACAAGTTCAGGGGTAAAAATGTCTATTAAGCCGATTTGAGCTTTGAGCAACTTTTTTCCTTTTTTTTTTTTACGAAAGAAAAACTATGCTATTGTTGGTGGGAGAAAACATTTTCTGTTTTCATTTTCTAAAAATATCAAAGAAATGAATTAGCTACACAATATGTGTCAATGAAAATAAGTATATTTTTGGAAAATGAAAATGGCAATGGAGTGAAAATAAAAAATATTTTTATTTTATTTTGAGATTTTCACTCCATTTTCATTTTCATTTTCATTTTCTAAAATTATACTTGTTTTCATTTAAACATATTGTGTGACTACTTAATTTCTTTGTTATTTTTAGAAAATGAAAACAAAAAATATTTTCAACTAGCAAACATGGCATTTTCTAAGCATTGACCTTTATAGGTACAGTAGATTAATGGGAGATATATGTGAAGTGAGCAGTGTTTGTAGGCAGGAGCGTGATTAACTCTCCCTTTAGCTGGTAATAGAGGTGGCAAACGGGCGTGTCAGGTTCGGTTCGGGTTCGGGTTTGAATCGGGTTCGGTTGGATTTGGGTCAGGTT
Organism: Corchorus capsularis; assembly: GCA_001974805.1. Lineage (NCBI taxonomy): Eukaryota > Viridiplantae > Streptophyta > Magnoliopsida > Malvales > Malvaceae > Corchorus > Corchorus capsularis. The sequence continues at coordinate 70,281 of AWWV01015029.1, forward strand.
AATTCGGGTTCGGGTTAATTTGGGTCAGGTTAATTCGGGTTCGGGTTCTGTTTGGCTTTTGGTCAGATCATTTACCCCTTGCTTCCGGATGAATAATGTCATTACCTTTTTCAAATTTTATGTGTAATTTATTAATTTACCTTTTAAACTTATTCATATGAAAAATTATACGGCATAAATGAAATTTTCATCAATTTTCAGATTTGGGTTTTTTCGGGTTCAGGTTCAGGCGGGTTCGAATAGTTGACTTTTTCTAATCAATCGGGTTCGGGATCGAGTTTTCGGGCGAGTTTTTTTTTGGTCGGATTCATTTTGCCACCTCTAGCTGGTACCAAAAGGAAAAAAAATCCCTTTAGCTTTAATAATTAAAATTAATATGCCCCACTAGTTTTGGTCCGCAATGTCACACTCATATGTTAAGCGTGATATAACCCTGATAATCATAATTTATAGTATTATTATGTGATTAAACCACCTAATCACTTTGTTTAGGAGAGAATACCAAAAAGTTATTCCAAATAATTGTTTAACAATAATTAATAACCACAAAAAGCATACAACATTCATTTATAAGATTCAAGAACAAAATTCACCAAACATAAGTAATATATGGCATATTTAGTTAGTTTTTGTTTCGGTCATCCTACTATGAAAAATAAGGATTTGATTTTTTTTTTTTCCGAAAAGAGTTTAGGAATAAGGGTGTCTATCCCATCTCCAAGGCCAAGACAAAACCGCCGACTCAGTTTGGGATTTACAAATTCATTGGACTTTTACCTGCGGGTTTTTCGGAATTTACAGATCGTTTACCAAATGGGAGACTGTGATCAGCGGATTCGAAACTAGGTGGGGTGCACGTAAAGACTTGAAACCTAGAATATCATCAACAAAATTAAATATTATGGTAATTACCTAAGAAAATCTAATTAAGTATCAATAAAAGTCCTGAGATTATAAGCGCTATGCCCCTTCCCTATTGTAAGAGTCTAATATATATATATATATATATATATTTAATAAGATAAAAGTCGACCCGTTCAATCGTCCAACCCATAATTGTAAAAGATTAAATAAGGATTAAATAACACAAAACATAAAAGTATGAGGATCATTTGATAAATAATCAAAAAAATGATTTGTTTATGGAGAACGGGACTGACGCAGCGTGTAGCGTGAAATCAAACTCACCAAGAATCCACTTGGATGAAAGTTGATAAAAATTCCATACCAGGAAAATAAACTGAGATAAACTTGAGAAAATAATTGATTCTACATAAACTAGGGTTTTCTAAACCTTAAATACCCTGTCAAAACTAATTAAAGTACTAAATAAAATAAAATACTAAAGCCCAATAATAAAATAGAGTCCAAAATGTAATTATAAAATCCAACCAATTCAACCAGCTCAAAAGCCGAATTAATTTCTTCTTGTCCCCCGCGTCATTCTCCTCCACTTGAATCAAACTCGTCCCTGAGTTTGAACGACCGCCACACTAAATGTTGTTGCTTCAAGCTTCTGTTTGACCTTTCCCATCAAGATCTCATGCTCTTTCAGATTTATTCGAAAGTGAGAAAAGTTAGACAAACTCACTTCAGGAATAAAATCAATAAAATCTCAGATACCATGAATCAGTGGCAAGTCATCAGGAATGTCATCAGGTCTTAAACCCCTGAATTCTTGTAGAAACTGTTGCACCAACCCCGAGTGCTCCTCCACTTGCGTTTCAGCCTCGTGCTTATCTACTGCTGCAAAGAACTTATTAGTATTATTAACTCCTATAAACACAGAAAAGTCCATGAATTCCTCCACATGTAATTGAGGAAATTTAGATTTTTTCTCCACAACCAACTCTTTTTGCTCCTCCTCCACGGTAACATACTGATCAGGTGTCTTGGATTCAACACTCTCCCCATCCTTGGCAACTTTATCAATTGTCACAGATTCATCTTTCCTCTGAGTGAC